>CAJNDV010033985.1:99783-117732 GCA_905221635.1 Symbiodinium sp. CCMP2456
AGCAGTTTTTGTAATAGCTGCAGCAGTAGCAGCAGGATGAGGAGGAGGAGTGATAGTAGTAGTAGTAGTAGTAGTAGTAGTAGGTGTAGGTGTAGGTGTAGGTGTAGGTGTAGGTGTAGGTGTAGGTGTAGGTAGTAGTAGTAGTAGTAGTAGTAGTAGCAGCAGGAGTAGTAGTAGTAGTAGTAGTAGTAGTAGTAGTCGTTGCAGTTGTTGTTGTTGTTGTTGTTGTTGTTGTTGTTGTTGTTGTTGGCCGTCGCCGTCGTTGTCGTGGACTCTATACGCTCGCTCGTCTCGCGGAAGATGTGTCTGACCAAGTGCGAGTCTTGTCGGGTGCACAGTCACAGGATTCTGGGGTGCGCCGGGGTCGCGATCCGTATCACTGTCGTGACTTTGGACCTTGGCATCTTCGTCGCACTCTGTTTTTATGCTCTGTCTTGTTCATCGGTACTTATGGAAGGTCCCAGAGCACGTCTATGCCGCTTTCAAGAAGCAGGCCGATGCGGGCTCTGCAAAGTGCCTCGGCGCGGAATGCTGCAAGGTTCAGATTACGGCTTTTCTGGGATTGGGGTTGGGACCGGATCGGGGTGAGTGTAAAAGGCTGCTTCGCAGCTTAGCCTCACTCGTCGACTCGAAGAGTTCACTGGTCCCAGGGCGCCGAGAGTAGACTCTGGAACATGAGGGACTGCAGGCTCTCTGCAACTGGTACACACCCCGAGAGTGACCCTCCAAGCACAGTCCTCCATGCAGCTTCACGAGCGCTCCTGGCCCCTAGGCAGGCGGAGTGGGACAAGATGTTCGCTGCCTACAAGGAGCACCAGCCACGTTCAGCGTCGGCTTCCGGATTTTGGCGCATAGAGTGTCTGATCAGCAGTCCAGATCCGAGATTGCGTTGTTGAAGGTCGTGGGCACGAGCATGAAGCAGAGAACTGATGCCATCAAATTCAGGAATGAATCCCCTTGCTTCAAGCCATTAAGTCTACTGAGAACTACTCAAATGCGTACACATATCCGATCGCGATTGCCTCGAAGCTGAGCCGAAGCAACACGCCAGTTGCTCCTTCCGATACACGGGATCACAGTGTTGGTTGATAAGCTCCGTCGTGTTGGCTTCGCTTTGACGGTTGAGTCACGAGTGTGACGATGACGATGATGGTGACGACGACAATGATGTTTTTCGTAGTCGCCGTCGCAGGCTCTTCTTGTTGCTATTATTATTATTATTCTTGCTGTTGGCGTTGTCGCTGATCTTTTGCTAGTTATTGCCAGTGGTCTGATTAGCACAATTGTGGCATGAATGATACCTTCTTTTTTCTTGATAACTCCCCAAACAGTATGGTAACTCTGTGGGCTTCTTGCCTTCAGGGCAAACAGAATTACCCGACACGCGTGTGGTGCGGCACGAAGTTTGCCCTCGTGTCCGTTAGTTACGGAGGATCCGTTCGGCTCTCTGCTTCCGCTGTGGCGCGGTGCGCAGTTTGGGCTCGCGTCCTCTTCTTGTTTAAGGAGGATCCGTACGACCGCGTGCCCTGGACGGAGAGCCTACGCGTTGTAAGTTCGCATGCATAGATCTCCTTTTGCAGTACTTGAGGCAAAGGATTTTGTGTGTCTGTCCCTCTGGATCCCGCCAACTCAGGGAGCGGAGCACAAGCTGTGGTCCCGAATGTATTTGGGGCCATTGTCCGGGATCCGCCAGTACTTTAGGGAAAGCATTCGGGCCGGACTCCGGATCCAGTACTTGGAGGAAAGCATTTGGCCTGGTCCTGAGTCTGCCGGTACTCGGGGCTGCTGGTGGGTTCAACCTGGTTGTCCCAATGTTCGTAGTGGTCATTGTGGTGGCCCTGATGGCCTGGTCGTCGTGGGCTTTTGGTAGTTGTCATAATGATGCACTTGCTGTGAGTGGATATCGTGTGCTGTTATTGTTATCCTCATTCTCTCAGTTATTGCTCGGCTTGTCACCCGGAATGAAAACTTGTTCAGCTTGCCTTCTATGAAGTGCTGCACCCCTCGAGCCTTTGGTCACGGGGACAAAGTAGATCCCTTGCCTCAGAGCCCACACCTTTAAGCTTGCACCGTTGTAGCCAAAAATCTAAACCGCTTCAAGTTTCGGGTTGCTGTAAGGGTTTGGGTGGGGAAAGCCTAGTTGTCGCAAGCCGGAACCCGAAAACTGATTCCCGAACTGGAGAGGAGAAGGAGCCTGAGCTTGCTGCACAGTTTGAGCGTGCAGTGCCCCGACCAAGATTCAGGTGGGAACGCAAGATGAAAGGTGTGTAGGATTTGTGTCTTGCAGTTTAGAGCAGGCTTCAGCGATGCCCGCTCTCAGCTTTCCTCTTTGGCTTGAACAGGACTGAGGGACAGACTTCTTAGGTTTCAGCACCAACAGTGTGCATCTGCATGCACGGTCAAAGCCGGGAACAAGTTCAACCCAAACTAAAATGCCGGCATCTTTAATTCTATGCCCCATGATGTGTGTTTCAGTTCCCATCCAACACGCGTAGACACACCTTGCATGTCATGTGTCAAGGGCCTGCGCAAGAAATCCACCACAACAGGGAACAGCCGAAATCCTTTCAGGCTCCCCGGCTGCAAGGGTCCCGGAGGTTCAAAGAGTTCACAGAGTTCACAGAATGCTGCATTCCCGCAGGTACTCAAGAGGACACTGCCCGACAACTGGGATGAGTGTCTCCCCAAGCTGACTACGGAAGACAACGGCAAGGCCATCAGGAGACGGACTGCGACGGTGATTGTGATGGATTTCTAAAGATTTCTGAAGTGCTTTGGGCTTGGTTGGGCTCGGGCGGGGTTTCGGATTTCAGAGGTCCCCGAAGCATATGCCAGGCCCTTGCGGACCTCTTCCGTTGAAGCGTAAATCCCCAAACCGCGACCGTGCTGAGTGCCTTCAGGGTTTGTAGAGCAAGGTCTGACAAGGACAACGACTCGGTTGGACTTCTGTTTTCCTGCTTCATTCGAATCATATGATTTGGTTTTGAAATTATGTACTGCTTAGCATACTTTCAGAGTTTAGGAATTGGTCTAAGGCTTTAGAGGCTTCGTGCACCCCTAAACCCTTTACCCTAAACCATTTGGGCCTGCTGGGCTCAAGGCAGGCTGTGTAGGATTGGGGGACACTTGTGGCTGTGAAGCATTGCTATCAGTCCTTTCCACGCTTTCAGTTGGGAATGTAGGCCTAGGGTCCAAGGGGAACCAGACAAGAAAGGATAGGAGCTTGTATTGAGGATCCCTGAGCCCTTTGCTCATTCGAGGCCTAATGCAAGCATTAAGGAACACATCTAATCCAAACATCAAAGACATGTCCCTGACAGGCCACCCGTTTGCACTCCCAGGACGCAGGGCTTCAGATGCTTGTGTCTGTTTGTTTTTTCCGGAGATGTTGGAACGTCGTGCTCTACACCCTACAGGCCCCATATACTGACAGAGACAACATCGAGACTTCAAACCAATGCGAACAGCCGTCACGTCGAACGGATCGATGTGTGTTGTCCGGGTCTTGTGCCACTAGCATGTTAGGTCGCCTATATGCGGCTCTAAGAAACAGGCTCCTTCCCTACTGAAAACTCCGCAACCCCGAGTCCTTCAACCACAATACTTCAAGCCCAGTACCTGAAGCCCGCCGCATCCAGATGGCTTCTCCCATGTCTCCAATATACAGAGAACTAGGTCACCTAGAAGCTCAGTGGCGTCTCGACAACAACTTCACAATGCAGAAATCATGACATTCTATGAGAAGGCCACTTGCACTTCCTCTCCAGGACTGCCTCAATGCCATCGCCCCGGTCCTGCCGGAGTTCATGGGTGGCTCTGCCGACCTGGCGCCTTCCAACATGACACTGATGATGCTTGGCTTGAGTCTGAGGCTGAGGTGAGATGTCCCCTGCCCGTCCCAATGCAGTGTCGATCGTCAAGTAACGCATAGCAGCTGCAAGCAGAGTCACCGAGCTCAAGAGCATCCACCATGACACTCACCAAGCCTCAATCTCCAGATTCCCGATATCTCTTCATGCTCTTCGACCCTTAGCAACCTTCTCCAAAATGCTTGATGTCTTAAGTTGCATGATCTTGGAGATGGGCCCCGACTCGTCGCAACTGCTGGAATTCGTTGAAGAAGGATCAAGTCCACGCATTGGTAGCATCAAATCTGCTGAAGTCGCAGCTGTTTCCAGTGAGTGGTTTACCCATTTTGAAAGCCAGCATGAAACCTCACACCCAACACCGTCAATGACGCACAGCATAGTACTATGACAGGCTCTTCTGCAGACAAAGTTGAACTAAGTGCCTTCCACTTGCTTGACTCTCTTTTGGTTCTGGCCGGTCTCCCCTTCCAGAATCCGTCGAGGAAGTGCACTGGCGACTTCCTGAAAGACAGCTACTCCGAGAGGCCTGCAGTACATGGCCATCACGGTAAGCACTCTGCCACACAGAGGCGTGCAATCAACAACAGATCACCAGTTGTATGTGGAAGAGACTTCGAAGTGGCCACCTTTGCACCTTTTCCTGCCCATGAAGAGGGCCCAAGGCGGCAAATTCTGGGGTTGGGGTTGGAGCTCGGGCCTTTAAAAGGAGTGAAGGTCTCCAACCGAGTGGACTTGCCGCAGATAAAGGATGCTAAATGTCAATGCAGTCATCCTTTCCATCACCATCACCGAAGCTTTCAACGTTGTGATCCCCAAGTCTGATCTTGAACCAACATCTACGCCCTGGTTTCTAAGATCACTCAAAGACGCTTCTGATAGGAACTTCCGCTTCGGCATCCGTGAGTTCGGCATGGGTGCCGTCTGCAATGCCTTGTCTCTGGACAAGACAGGACAGATCGTGTTGTGGGTTTCTGGGTCAGAGTACTTGTGTCTGAGAGAGGGCAGGGCGCTGAAATACCTATTCCGTGGGACTTGCGTCAGGGAGCGAGAACACGGCAGTCTTCGACACCCTTGGAGAATCCGGGGTACGGCTAAGTCCAGCTCAGTGCTCGTGTTCCTCTAGCTTTCCTCCTTCCACTACCTCCATAGAATCGGTAGAAGGTGCCTTGCTGGAGCCGGAGCTCCCTTGCAGGCATCATTCCTTACTGCGCCACCTTCACCATCTTCACCGACTACATGCGCTCTGCCATCCGCCACTTAGCATGCAGATGTTTGACCATCCTTTTTGGTTGGTGCGTGGCTCGTTGCAGTAGTATCAAGAAGCGGCACTGCACCAATAGTAGCATAAGAGGACGTACCTATGTGCATGCATACAAAGGCAAGCTGCAGCACATAAGAGTGCGACGTCGTAGTTCTCGCCATTTGCCGCAGGTAAACAGCACGGGCATTTCTATAGCTTGATCGCCGTAGTTGCCGATAGCGGGCAAAAGCAGAATTGGGGACCAGGCCTGACTGTTCAGCAGAAGAACGAAACCATCGTGTAGTTCGAACGTAGTTGCGAGGGGGCATTTGCGCTGTTCCTCTCAGAACTTTCTGTTTGCACATCAGCTTCATCTTGACAAACTCTTGTTCCTGCAGAAGCATTAATCTGGCGCTGCCCTGTGCTTCTTGCATTTCCATGTCCACGGCGCTGTCAAACTAGGCCGTTGACCTGCAGCACCAACTGGATGACAGTTCGAAGTGGTAAGGAAGCTGGTCAGACTGTTTCCTCCTTCGTTTCGCAACAGCCTGAAGTAAAGGGTGGCTGGGCCCAAACAGAACAAGCCCCCGGCTGTCCGTGGCAGCAATTTTTTTTTTCGAGAGCACACCAGCAGCTTTGGAAACACAGGCTCGGACCCAGCTGTTGCCATGGATTTCTTCGTTGAAATCTAGAACACAATACTGTTGTGCAAGATCCTTGACCTTGAACTTCACCTTAGAGGTCTAAAGTCAGGATGTGTTTAGTTGATTTGGGTGCTTGAGTTTTGAGACTATCTGCAGTCCCTCAACATCCTGGAGCTATCCTTTTTCTTTACCTGCTGTATCTACAGAATCTACAGACCTTTCCGAAAATCCCAACTCTCGCTTAACGTTTGGGAGCTGCCTTTTCTTCAAGGCACCTTGGCTTAAGACCCTGCCGTAAGAATCAAGCTTGGTTGAACACATGGCGAGGTATTGCGGCCCTCTCCCAAGCTGGCACCATCTTCGTTACCACCCACGACTCGATTGCTGTGGGTGCGATCCTTGTTCGTGGAAGCCGTTCTCGATCCTAGACAATACGGCTAGACAGCCACTTCAACCATTAAGGACAATGAGAGATTTCGGATGTTGAGGTTTCTTTGCTGTTCAGACATACTACCAAAGCTGGCCAGTTGGTGCAAGTTATGCCGACAGTGTACCCAAGCTAGCACCTGAAATCGCCAAAATGTTCGACACCTCAAACTCAGATCACTGCAATGTTTGTTTCCTCTCGGGGTTTTGAAGCATAGAATTTGACGCCGGGACGCCTTGCGCAGGCGAGGACGGTCCAACACACCAGCCGATCGAGACCATCCCATCTCTGTGCCTCGGCACGTGCATCATCACCATCACGGTCAAGATCATACCGCTAGTAGTACTGCCCTTTCTGTTAACCTTCATCCTCATCGATACCGTCTGCTGCATTTTCCCTGGCAACATCAAAATCATACGATCGTGATGGTGATGATGATGATGATGATGATGATGATATTGATGACGATAACGATTGCCAAGAATGACGTCCATGGTCTTGACGTCGGTGCTGATGAGTACCAAGAATACTCTTGCTGCTGTATCAATAGTAGTAACAGTAGTGAGACTCGCCATCACTATACTTTGCAACGCCTTTAAAATTGTGAATGGTAGGTGTCGTTACTATCATGGTCGTGCTAGCGCTGCATGTGGTGGTGGAAGGATAGCAGAGATGATGATGCTGCTGGTGTATACCGTGGTGATGAAAAAACTTCTAATCATATTGCAAGATGATGATCCAACTCTCATCATGTTCTTCGTCATTTGCCGTGGCAGTTGCCATGCTTCTAGTAGCCGAAGCTAGTATCAGAAGCAGGAGCAGCAGCAGAAAGATTGCTCCAGCTTGTGGTGCTGGTGCTGGTGCTGGTGGTGCTGGTGGTGCCGGTGGTGCCGGTGGTGCCGGTGGTGCCGGTGGTGCTGATGCTGGTGCTGGTGCTGGTGCTGGTGCTGGTGCTGGTGCTGGTGCTGGTGCTGGTGCTGGTGCTGGTGGTACAGTAGTCGTGGACGTCCTCCTCGTCGTCGCCGTCGTCGTCGTAGTCGTAGCAGCAGCAGTTGCAGTAGGACTAGTAGTACTAGTAGCAGTAGTAGTAGTAGTAGTAGTAGTAGTAGTAGTACTCGTAGTAGCAGCAGCAGTAGTGGTAGCAGTAGCAGCAACAGTAGTAGCACTACCAGTAGTATATCGCACTAGTAGTAGTAGTAGTAGTAGTAGTAGTAGTAGTAGGGGCAGTAGCAGTAGTAGCAGTGCATTATAACAGTACTAGTATTCCGAGAGTAGTGGTGGTAGTACCATACCCGTAGTACTAGAAGCAGTAGTATTAGAAGTAGTAGTGGTAGTAGTAGTAGTAGTAGTAGTAGCCGTAGCGGTTGTCGTAGTCGTTGTAGTAGTAGTAGTAGTAGTAGTAGTAGTAGGAGCGGGTGGAGGAGAAGGAGTTGTAGTAGTAGTAGTAGTAGTAGTAGTAGTAGGAGCGGGTGGAGGAGAAGGAGTTGTTGTAGTTGCAGTAGTTGTTGTAATAAATAACAAGTAGTACGTAGAAAGTAGTAAGTAGTGACTGGTAAGTGATACGTGTCTAAGTGGTAAGTAGTAAGTAGCAAGTAGTAAGCAGAAAGTAGTAAGTAGTAATTAATCAGTAGCCCGCAAGCAGTAAGCAGTAAGTGGCGAGTAGTTATAAGTTGGCAGTTAGTAAGAAGTAACTACAGCTAGTAGTCGAAGTCCTAGTAGCCAGCAGCAGAAGTAGTAGTCGTCGTAGTTGTGGTAGTAGCAGTAGTAAAGTAGTTTTAGTAGTAGTATTAGTAGTAGTAGCAGTAGTAGTAGTAGTAGTAGCAGTAGTAGTAGTAGTAGTAGTAGTAGTAGCAGTAGTAGCGGTAGTAGCAGTAGTGAAGTAGTTTTAGTAGTGGTAGGTAGTAGTGGTAGTAGTAGTAGTAGTAGTAGTAGTAGTAGCAGTAGTAGTAGTGGTGGTAGTAGTAGTAGTAGTAGTAGTATTAGTATTAGTAGTAGTGGTAGTAGTCGTAGTCGTAGTCGTAGTAGCAGTAGTAGTAGTAGTAGTAGTAGTAGTAGTAGTAGTAGGTTTGGTAGTAGTAGCAGTAGTAGTAGTAGTAGTAGTAGTTGTTGTTGTTGTAGAGGTAGTAGTGGTAGTAGTAGTAGTTGTTGTTGTTGTTGTTGTAGTAGCAGTAGTAGTAGTAGTAGTAGTAGTAGCAGTAGCAGTAGCAGTAGCAGTAGCAGTAGCAGCAGTAGTAGTAGTTGTAGTGATAGTAGTAGTTGCAGCAGCATCATCAAGAAATCGAGCAACATGCAGATGGCAGTTGTGGTTTCATAAATTTTGGGCGACCCGGGGCTTGCTAGGTGCAGCCGAAGAACGATCAGATGTATTGTTAGGTTTGTTTCTTTCCCGGTCAAGACCTCCGGGCAGGGTCAACGACTGAGGTTTCATGTCATCAACGTTTAGGTGTTGACGTACTGTCGTTCGGGTCTTCGGCTGATCAACGATAGATGCGCGTGGAAGGGTGAGGAACCACAAAGGCTTCATACATACTTCATCACCAGGCCGACACTGCAACACGGCCAAATCCAAAAGCTTTCAAGTCACCAAGCCCCCAATCTGTGGCAAGTCAAAAACAACCAGCTCGCACCCTTGGTGCCCTTGCAGGCGCCTGATTCCTGATCTGACAGCGTGGGGCCCGAGAAGCGGTCCTTCGAGGACTTGGGGACCCGAGCCCATCAGTATTTGCCGAAGCTGTGCACCCCAACACATGTGGTTGCCAAGCAAAGCTGTGACACACCACTATTGGTTCGGAGCAACTGACAAAGCGAAAGTCTGCATTCTCACCCAGCACTGTTTCCATCTCCGAGAGGGAGTACGACCGACCGACCCAACCGACCTCCGTGCCTCCGACCTCGTGCATATTTAGATGTGTATATATATACACATATGCATATATATATATATATACATAGATACATACATACATACATACATACATACATACGTGCATACATACATGCATACATAAACACATACATTTGTACATATATACACATACATATACGTAGACACATACTTGTACATATAGACGTATGTGCGCATGTATTTTTTTATGGTTTTACAAGTGCATGTAGATGTCAGTGAGAACATGTCCGAACCTACATATATATATATATATGCAGACATATACATGTAGAATTTGCAGTTTTTAATACTACTAATTATGTGTATTAATGCGAACAGTAATAGTAACGACAAAAATGATGTATACAGATGAATGCACGATTAAATAGATATGCAATCGATGCATACACAGTCTATCTCAGTTTGGGTTTCTTTGTTAAACTATTCACCTATACATGAGTTTGCGGTGCCGTCCATCGCTTCGACTTTTACATGCCAGCGCCGATGGTGGGGCACCAGGGCTTCTTGGGCCTAGGTGATGCGACCGGCGGATGGCAATGAGACAGCCGGTGCCTACAAGTGCGGACCTCGTAGCTGAAGGACTTCATGAAACGGGGAGGGAGGAGGGTTGCATTCTGCGAACAACTACGCTTGGAAATCCAAACGCTTGGTAAGTGCGAGTTGTCGTCGATGGTGCCAGACTGAAGCCCCGACAAAGGATGTCTTGCAGAAGACATGCTGGCGTCCAGGTGTACTGCCGACTATGTAACTCGTGGATGCAGTGTTTTCTCTGGACTGGAAACTAGGGTTCTGCCCTCAAAAGAACTTGTTTGCAGATCCCTTCACAACCCGAAGCAGCAAATTCCAAAACCCCCACCTTGAGGTATGCTGTGGAGCGCTCCAAGAACGAGTCCAGGCCTACCATGATGGCCTTTTCGCGGCAGGCGAGTCAGTTTGCGTTTACGTTTTCATCCAGCAGCTGCAGGGGTTCTAGCGATTTTGATGCTTGAGTATGATTTTTCCTTCTACCGTTTTGGTGATGTCAGGTACCAGGGGCGAGTGCAGGGTGGAGGGCTTAGGTGGGTTTGGCCGTACTGGGGTGGATGCCATAGAATCTAGATGCGGGTCTTCGGTGGCCGTTTCCGAAAAGTCCAGTTAGCGTGATGCAAGAAGTAATGGTTGCTCGAGTTCTCGGAAGTGTTTGCGTACTACATTCTTCCAAGACAAGAAGACAGGTCGACTAGTTGTGCCCGTTGGCGTTGAGTCACCGTCAGGAAAAGCTGACGGCTGTCTTGAGCCCTCAACTGGCAACCCTGTTACATCTTAAAAGCATTGGAGGCTTATCACCATTCCGTCAGAGTTCATGTGGATCCGAGGAAGTTTCGACTATTACTTTTAGAGGAGATAGAGGAGGGCGGGGTTCAACCGAAAAACGGGTTGGCAGGGAAGCAGCTGCCAGGGGCCAGACTCGACGCAGCCCTTCCCATGTGCTCAAACCTAGGTCCCTGCAAGCTCTCGGCCCATTACCTTCAGAAGCACCGCGGCTGTTGGCCACAAGTGTGCCTGAGAAATGAAGCACGGAGAATTTCTGCTCACTGTCAGGGTAACCAGTCTATACTGCAGACGGCTACTTCACAGATCATTTCATGATGAATTTCATGAAGACAGAATACAACCAGTTGGACCCAACGCTGCCAAGCTTCGAGACTCCCGGAAGCGCTATGCAAGCGAAAAGTCCGATACCCAAAGGATTCAAGACAACAGACTTGCAATCATAGCTTCAACTAATAGCCATGGAGCTGGCACACCCCTTGCTCATCACTGCTGGTCCTGTGGTGGCAGCCCGCAGCTCTGCGCGGAAGTGACTTGCAGCATTTTGGTGAGGCTTCACGTGAGTTTGCGTTGGCTTAGGTCGGACTGCTACCGCATTTTCACCTCCGTCTGGGCTGCTCACTTCTGACCTGCCCCGACCCCCCTCCCAATTCAGGCATCGAGCCATGCTTAGAGTTATTGCCCAACACACAACATAGAAGACCATCTGCTTTTCACTCTAAACTCTAACTCTCCAGTCCCTGACCTGTAAGGCCGGAGCGCCCGCAACGTTCCCGGGCGGCATGCAGCGCCGCTGCGGCGATAGCCGCCCTGGCTCCTGCACGCTTTGTGCGCGGCCGGGTTAGGCCCACGGGACTTCGGGCATTTGCGTGCATTGTGTGCAGATATGACGAGGGCTACGGCTACTGTTGTCATTGCTGTGACCAGTATGTAGGGCAGTTTCGTTGTCACGATTGGCAGCCTTTTCTTTTCTCATCAGCAAAATCATCACCATATCCTTCGCCATCGGATTCTGTGCTGAAACCTACCAAGTGGATCGCTGCCAAGTTGTAGCGTTTGCTAGTGGAAAGGCTGCACTTTGTTCGACATCGGTAGGTTAACCACTGTCTTTGCAGCCTGGTGCTCAAGTCGAGGGCATGGCTAGCAGAACTAAGCCAAGTCTCCGGCGGCTTGTTGTGCAAACCCCGATTTCGTGGCGTGTCTGTCAACCCACAGCCCCCATCTTGGAGGCGGCGTGCAGAAGGTGGCGACAAACCAGGCGCGTTGCTGCGAGTACTGGGTTCGCTGGCAGTCCACATTTGCACTCATAGCCCCATCTTGCTATGAGTAGCTTACGACCAGTTGAACATATGTGTGGCCGGGAGTCATCATGGTACGGTAGTCGTGGCAGCACAGCAACAGCCCCCTTATTCATTTATCGTCATTGGTTTGTGCTGTCTCGATTATTGAAGCCTCAAGTTTTCGAAGCAAGTTCTATACATGCAATCGTGCGGTGGGTGGCACTCAGGGCAACCTGCAGCTACCTGTTTCGGAATTCCGGTCGTTAAGCTTCAGTTTCGCAGTTCTGCAGTTTGAGTTTGCTGCCCAATGTCGAAGAATCAGGCTTATGGCTGCACACATCAAACACGATGCCAAGACTCATTTTCAGCCCTGGTTGCAAAGTGTTTGATGCAGTCATGAAATTGCTGTGCTTGGGTAACCTGGCCGGAGTGACAGAGCTCGGGAGTTTAGGTTCAGAAATCCAGGCAAATTCGTGCGGAGCATAAGCCTTGGGGTAGAGCCTCAAAACCACTTAAATCTCGGGGTTGAGGCCAGATTTTCAATTCCATCGCAAGCCCAGCAGCCATGCAACCTGAAGCCTTGTCCACCTGGTGTCTATCCGCACACTGCGCAAGGACTTCGCTCGCACAGAGGAATTGCATGGGGTTGCCTTTTTTTCGATACTTTGTACAGGAAGAACGGAAAAGCGAATTACCAAATCATAAGACTGATAAAACTAAGAATCAAAGAAGTAACTAGAAACACTGCCAATACGTTCGGCACAGTGGCAAGATGCCAATGTTCATCATGGTACTATGATGAAAAGAAAGCTATGGTAATGATGGTAGTGGCAGCACTGGAGGCAGCCGTAAAAGTGGCAGCAGTAGCAGGAGAGCAGCAGGAGGAGCTGTAACAGCGGCAGAAGTGACATGGCGGTAGTAGCACTACTACTACTACTACTACTACTACTACTACTACATCCTCGTGGTAGCAGCAGCAGCAGGAGTACTCCCAAAAGCGTGAACAGCGAACGACACCGGCAGGCCTTGATGGAGTGAAGAAGTGGATCGAAGAGAAGAAAGCCCAAGGCACAGCTGGTGTGCGGCGCTGAGCGCCAATCACGCATCGGAAGTCTACTCAGTCAGCTCCTCTGTTGAAAACCCGTTCCCATCCTTCTCATACACAAAGTTTGCCGCATCTGGTTCCAGCACACAACCTGCCCTATAGACGGGTTCTCAGCATTCAGTACGGATTCAGTGCGTGGAGACGTGTGGTCGCACGGGCTTGCCAGGGTTTGTTGTCGTGTTAAATAGCCATGTCTCCGCTGCCGGTAGCAATTACTTGCCTTCGTGTGTCATAAGCGCCCCTTCAGCGTAAACCGCAAGAGTGTGGCAAAGGTCGGCGGCGCTGTCGTCGGCGGGATGCTTGGGGGCCCCATCGGCGCCGTCGTCGGCGCACAGGCTATGAAACCACCCGGTCATGCTTGAATACCGATTGTGTAAATGTGTACGATTGTGGGTTTGGCGAGGCGCTAGATTGGGAAAGCTTGAGCCGAAGACAGGTTGTCGATGATAGATCTGTCCGGTTGATCCGGGGGCATGTGGTTTCTCAAAGCGATATTTTCAATAAGAACCTGGAAGACTAATCCTCGATCCCGCGATGGCCATCTGTTGGTTGCTGGGCGGCTTCTTGACGTATTAGTACGGCTACGACGACAACAACGACGACGACTACGACTGCTGCTGCTACTACTACTACTACTACTACTACTACTACCACCACGACTACTACTAGGACTACTACTAGGACTGGAACTACGATGGCTACACTCCTCGGAAGGTGGCATCGAAAATGGGCCCGGCCCTGGACAGTGCACTCCAAGCAATGGAGGGTGACCTGGCACAGGAGGAGAACGATGCAGAGAAGCAAGAGGTGCAAGAGGAGGCTATCTGCGGCAGTGAAGCTGCATGGCGGGAACCTTGAGTTGAAGCTTTGCCATATGCTCTGTTGCGATTTTCGGGTTTCACGGACTGGGGAGAAGGATCTGTTGGAGGGCAGAAAATCCATGCCTTCAAGCCCTGTCAAGCACTGTGGTGCAGGCTCCTGCAAGAAAGGCTGTTCAAGGCAAGGCCGAATCAAAGGCCCGAAGATCTGTGCTGTGTGTACATTGCCACACACATACACTTCAATGTTCAAAGGTACACATGCATGTGAACATACGCCCTGACACGTGCAAATGCATGCTTACATGCGTAATGTGTATGTATGCACCTACACACATACGTACAATCCTACTTACGCACGTACATGCATACTTCCGTACATACTTTCCTGCGTATATACACACATACGGACGAACTTGCGTACGCAAATACACACATTCGCTGGTTAAGTGCATCTACAAGTCTGAAAGGTCAAACCGATAGGTTACAAGAGGGTAGAAAGACGGACTGCAGTAGGAGCTGACAAGATCAGAAAACAGCTGAACACAAAAGCACGGTGTAGCAGGTGTCGGATCAGCGAAACTGTCTTTCTTATGCAGGCCTCGCCACCAGAGCCGGGAAGTGCCTCGAAAGTTTCCGACAAGGACCTGCCCGTAAGGTGTAGGGTCGTGGGGCTTGCTGTTGACAGCTGCAAACTTACGAAATTCATAGACTCCATAGACTTTCACAAGTTTGCAAGCTGCTTGGCGTGTCCTTGTTGAGCCGCAGACCTCGGCGACAGAAACACTTCACAGGGAGGGAGAGAGAGAGAGAGAGAGAGAGTCACGGTTCGTTTTGAATGGTACTGCCAATTCGGCACATGATGGTCTCCTGCAGGATCAGAAACTGGAGATAAGAGTTGAACAAGTCGGAGTGTAGGCTACGGCTGCGAGGTCCATGCTTGACTTTCGGAATAAGGCAGCACACCTACCTGAAATCCCTAAAAGCCTGGATGCCAAGACTTGAACTTAGCAATTCTGAGCATCCCTGAAGCCGAAGTCTGCTCTTGAGGCCCCTGTGCCTTCTGAAGATGCGCCGGAAGCTCCGAGCAGTGCATCAGAACCAGCCGACAAAGCGGGCCCCTTCCGCTATAAAGTGGTGGGTCTTGGGCTCGGGGATTCCAGATACGTCACTGAAGTTCAAGCTCAAGGTTGTGGGTGCGGAGGAGTTTGGTATGTCCTGTGTGCACGTGTCCCAGCTGACTGCATGGCAAAGGGCTTCGACGATCAGTGTATACATTCAGCTCGGTTTACAGCCAGAAGCAACCCCCATACAGGACCCCACTTGTTCAAAGACCGAATTTATCGAAAAGACTTTCTGATTTCCCTGTTCACCGGGGGCATGAGTCTCGAGGCCATGTTGCCTCGCATGTCTAAAGCCCCTAGCACCATCAAACATGAGCACTTATTCAACGCCGGGAGCCCTTCAAGAGACATCGGAAGCCCTCAGCCCGTACAGCAAGCAACCTGAAGCCTTGCAACAGGCTTGACATGTCTTTTGTCCCGGAACCCTTCCAAGGAGCTGTGGCCGACATGCCCAAGCCTTCTGCGAGAGGCGATAAGCTTAGCCGGTTACCCCCGGGACATTTTAGGGCCATATGTGAAGGTTCAAGAAGGCGCCAGTGTGATTTTGGGCGGCCTTTAACTGTGTGGAGTTCGGAGATGCAAGAGGTCTAGGCCCTAGGGTTGAACTGAGGTCGTAGGGCTTCATGAAATGGTGTCATTGCTCTTGTTCATTTGCGGTTATCGAGATGCAGAGTCTGGGCCCTTTGGTGTCACAAAGCCGCAAAGCCCTCAGAAACGTTGGTGCGCCGCCCTGTATCACAGCAACGAAGCGAACTTCAAGCAGCTGTTGAGGACGCAACCGTTTGCAAGTAATGTATGAGCTCGAAATTTGAAGGGAATCAGATAGGGACTAAACACTGGATAGACTCCAGCAGTCAGCATGCCTATCGCCCACCTTTCAGCTGCGTGTGGCTGCTGCAGCCTCCTCTCGAGTGTTGACCTTCCCGATGCACAGGGCCAGACCCCCGAAAGATGCTCGCGACATTCCAATGACATCTTTTGCCCACAGCTGTGAAGCTCCAGGCCCACACAGCAAGTCACGCGCAGCTGCTCGACAGGTGACGACCTCATGGACGAACTTCAGGCATTACAGAGCCTTGTCTGTAGTTTCTCGATGGCCAACTGCGCTGAGTTCGCGGGTCCATCCCGGCAGATAGGAGATTAGGCTGCAAGCCTTTTGAGACTTGGTATCACCTGCTCGGTCCGCTTGTGTCTGGACTTCATGCCATCAGCCACGCGTGTACTGGAAGGGGGTTAGGGTCAGTGGTTTTGGCCAGAGATGGTGGAGTGCTGATGGAGACGGGATGTGGGCCTAGGTTTAATGCCTACAGCTCAGCCGAAAGGAAAGGCGTCCCGGAGAAGGAGAAAAAGCTGGAAGCTGAGATTGCGGAGCTTTATGCCAAGGCTGGCAGGTCTCCTTCTCCGTCATGTTAAATAATCCTCGAAACGACAGCTAGCCGCCCTGCTTGTCCATACTCGTCCCAAAACCGGCTCTCAGTCTGAGCCTGCAGAGCTTTGAAGCGAGAGTGCGTGTTGAAAGGATTAAAAACGATACCTGCTCCTTCAAATACGCGCAAGACTCCCAAATCGAAGACATCGGCAATGCTCGCGATGTGCACGAAATCGCTGCAAGGCAGAAGAGGCGATAAAAGTCGGTGCTGTACTCAGCAGCCACAACAAGCGCAGGCCGAATGATCACAACACGCAAGATGCCGAGCGGTCGGACACATCTGCAAGAAGACCTGATGCAGAGCAAGCTTTGCAAACATGCTCTGATCTTCCACAATTGATCTGCCCAGGTGATGAAGAGGCAGCTCGCAAGCTTCTGGAGTCGAAAGCGCAGGCTCAGGCCTGTTGTGCTTACGGGCGATGGATCTCTTTGACGTTTGTGCTTTTGCCACGCAGGCTGAAATGCCGGCTGTCAAGAAAATATATTCCGCTAGCAGTTTGATTCGTTTTCGTAGCGTCGAATGCATGTAAGCTGCCGCCTGCTTCGCTGGCAAAATCATAAGCAAGACCTTTCAGTTCTTGGTTCCACTGCTTGCCTGAGCTCGACCCCTTAATGTTTGTGCTACTGGCTTTGAGGCAAGCAGCACGTGAAAAGACGTCTCAGCCGCATCTTTTCTGAGACATGATCGCATAATCGTAGACGAAGTACGGATTTCTGTCGGTTTTGAGTCTGGCTTAACTCTAGGCCCCAAGACTCAATTTTTAGGTTCTACAAAACCTTAACTAACTCCTTCCTGGCCAGGTTCTGGATTTGGGAGGTGATCTAGGTAGCTATACAGATGCCGCAGTCAACCCACATCCGTCAGTGCATCTGTGCTTTGGCCTCGCCACTTACGCCAACACCTCAGCTCCAAACCACACTGAACCCTGAAAACACCAAGCAGCCCACACATCCGCTTTGTCCTAAACTCCCAAGTCGAAGTCACACACAATGAACCGTGTCAGGTATGCGAAAGTCTTCTTTAGTCGAAGTCACAGCTTCCACTGGCCAGGCCAGTCTGGAGAGTCTCCGCGCTGGCCAACAGAGCTGGAGCCCGAACTTCTCTCTGCTGAGTATACATGTCTGCGTGTGCGCGCACCTGGACATGGTGATATGCAATCGGAAGTGCACCTGTTGTTGCATCACAGACAGCCAACGAAGATGAAGATGCTTCTCTGTATGCAGTGCAATCGTAATTGCATGGTGCACCTGGGGAGAGTTACTCCAGCTGGTGGCCATATTGTACTTGCATGTAGTTTTGTTCATGCGCGGTTGCTGAGATCTGAACCTTGACTTGTCATGTTGTCGTCTGGTCCTGTTTGTCGCAGCCAGCCTTGTAATACCCAACATGTTGCCACTTCACAAGGGCATGTACCTGAGCCTGTCGATATGGCTTGGTAAGTTACCAAGTACCATCAATCGGGATCACCACACTAGGACGACATGTGCTCTCTTCTACAGTTGCTACGTCCACATCTTGCATCGACTAGTTCTCCTGCTCATGCCGTTTCTTCTGCCGCTCTCCAGTCGGCTACAAAAACCAAGCCATTAGAAAACAACAGCAGCAACAACAACAACAACCGCCACGCCAATCAGCGCTATAGCTACAATGACTCTAGGAAGACTACTAAGACTACTACTACTACTACTGCTACTACTACTACTACTACTACTACTAGTACTACTACTAGTAGTAGTACTACTACTACTACTACTACTACTACTACTAGTAATACTAGTACTACTAGTAGTTGTTGC
>CAJNDV010033985.1:117832-128782 GCA_905221635.1 Symbiodinium sp. CCMP2456
ACTACTGCTACTACTACTACCACCGCCGCTATCACTACCCACTACCTACTACCTACTTCCTACTTTCTACCTCCTGCTTCCTTTGACCTACCACTACCACCACCTACACTACCACTACCGCTACTACTATCACTCTTCCTATCACTACCACGTACGACACGACTACTACTGCTACTAGGACCACCACCACCACCACCACAACTTCTACTTTTTTGTTGTTATTATTATTTCTTCTACGTTTACTACAACTGCTCATGCTACTCCACTACTGCGGTTGCTACTGCAACTACGACACTACTCCTACTTGGGTTTCTACACTTTCTACGACGACGATTGCTGTTCGGTCGTGCGTCATGCCGCATGGTTTCTCATCCTTCCTGCTCCTCATGTTCCTCGTCGCCATGAAGATCACCTATCCAGCACCAAAGCAACCATAGCGGCAGCATCGTCGTCGCAGCCAGCATGATCACGACTGGGAATACCGCAGCTGCTGCAAACCTGACAACCCTTTAACACTAACAACATTACAGACGAAAATACCCTCATTCCTTGAATCCGAACCATGAACGCCAAACCAGAATGCTGAAACACTGAGACCAAAAGCCTCAAACCTTCAACAGCTACTCCTCGAACCCTCTCCGTCCAACGAGGGCGAGCTGCGCAGCAATCCGAGCAACTCGAGTCCTTGGAGTTTCAAGTGAAGGAGCGAAGCCGCTCGGGTTCAGAGCATGTCTACGCTGTCGTTTCGGGTGTTTAGGGTTGATGGAACGAGTATCCAAATTTCATAGTCTTAGCCAAAGTTCTGGTCAGCATCACCACCGTCGTAGACGGAACAGCAAGACGAAGATTAACAAAAGGTCAATCGTATTGAAAGTGATTGAACTGAAGTATCAAGATGCTGAGAATACGGAGAAGAAATAAGTAGACGCGAGAGTGGAGATAGGTGAGTTGCACGCAAAGGACAGTATTGCCGAGGGCTCAAAATTGGGGTTGAGGTTTTCAGGTGTTGGGACGAGCTCCCACGCACTTCTGCAAGCGCAAGCAGGGGGACATTGCGAGGCTTGCCCTACGCCGCAGAGCCGTAGAGCTACAAGCCACGAACCCTGAAGCTTTCAATTCTACAACGTTGCAGAATACCTACCCAACTCTTGTATGGAACTGAATCTATGCCTTCAAGTCCTCATTTACAAGGGCCCGAGCATGCGGCCAGGATCTCTACGCGCGGGCGGAGCTTTGCCTGTTGTTCACAGGGTTGCATGGGCAACAGGGAATGTGATTGTGGGCCCTGGGCCCGAGATTCAGAACTGCAACCCAAAATCTAGCCGTGCATTTGTCGTTTCAGGGGACAGGGGGTGGCTGCTGACATTGGTGTCTTTCGGGGTGTTCGCATATGCTGATGCTTAAGGAGGGGGTCTAGGTTATGTTGACAGGGTGTCACGAGTCAGTAGGGATTTGCTGCAGCATGTCCCGCATCTACCGTATGACCATGGCTACCACTATGTTTGTTGACTTTTGTAAAGTCCACTCTTGCTGTAGCGACTTGTCTTTCTGAAACAGCCAGCATAAGAATGAGGAGCCTGAGGCCCTAAAAGATCGAGCTTCAGGAGAAGTCGTTGGTCGCCGGCAACGAGACGGAGGCCCGCCGCTGCCTGCAGGCGCTTGGGTGAGGATTGGCACACCTGAGTTTTCAAGGTTTCCTTGGGAGTTTCTCATTATCAGGACCGTTTCCCGGCTCACGGGTTTGAGGGGTGGGTTTAGGCAGGGGTTGACGGGACTCGGTCCCATACCGTCGTTTGGTGTCCGCGCAGTGTCAACCGTCAGACCGTTGATCAATAATTCCATCATCCGGCTTCAATTGGATTTCTGGAGCTTGGTGGTGCTTATCAAGTCATACGGGAACTGAACACACGATGCCCGTGACTTCGCTCCACCACACTACCAACTCAGCACCCATCTAGCAATCAGGCGTTCTCGTCGCAGGCCTAGGCTTTAACCACCGGTGACAGGGAAAGGCCTGAATCCCTTTCAGTGTGAAGAACGAACAAGACTTTCCAGCTGTGGCATGTCAAAGGTGTTGTAGCCAATGCTTTCGGGTCATGTGTGAAGATACGAACTTTGGAGGAGTTGGAGATTAGTATCAGGGTGGCATGGTTGCTGGGCTGATGAAGAGTTTGTACACAACAGCTGTGCTTTCAGATGGGCAGGTCTGCACACAGGCCCGAGACCAGTGCTCAAATCCAATGCCCGACTCTGTAAGCAAAGCCAGTTCATTCTCCGGCATTGCAAAGGAGCGGGAGCAAGCACTCGAAAAGCTAGCGCAGCTCCAGCGGGCACGGGAGTCCTGATCGGTCAAGTCATGCTTGCTCCAAATGTCAGCGGAGTTGTGGGGCTCGAGTAAGTTCGATAGGAGCATCGATCTTTGAGCGGTTGACGTTTGAGGGGCCGGCCGTCAACAAGACAGATGCAGAGGGGGCGTATGTTGACAACTCGACTTCCGAACTCCACGGCCTTATCACCCTGTGTTTTTGCGTGCTTCTTATGTTGGTATTCTCACATATACAAATGACCTCGCCACAGCTCATTTGCGATTTTGCATGTATGTACGTACGTCTGGGTGTATGTGTGCATGTGTACGTTTATGTGTATGTGTATGTATATCTGTATGTATGCATGCATGTATGCATGTATGTATGCATGTATGTATGCATGTATGTGTGTATGTAGGCATGTATGCACATATGTATTTATGTGCACATGAATATGTCTGTCATTGGATGCACATGTGTATGTATGTATGTATGTACGTACGTATGTGTATATATATATATATGTATGTATGTACGTACGTACGTACGTATGTATGTATGTATACATATTTAGTTTAAGCTCGGCTTGTCAGTACTTTTGCCGCGATCACCAGGTTCAAGGTGAAACACAGCAAGTGCGTGGCAATTGGTGCGAAGATTTCCCGCAACTCCGCCCCAGCCCATCCCCCCACTTGTACATAGGCTGCCTCCACACCACCAGACGGCCCGAAAAGACGGGGCTCGAACCTTTGTCTGGTGCGACGTGCTTTCGAACTGTAAAATGCTCTAGTGAAAGAGCACGTGCATAGCATAAGAGACCAAGACTCTGACTCTCTGATCACTGATAGGTTAGTGTTTCTGAGTACGTGCCTTGGCCTGAGGCGGCTCGCATGCAAGCATCGGTTTGCGTAAGACGCATTGCATGCAGCAGCAAAAGGTACGTGTCCTGGACATATGCAAACTCACCTAGATCAAGCGTGCAAGCAAACAACTGAAAGTCTGGGTTGCCTGAATTGAAGGTTGCTTTTTCTTGCGAAGACGACTGCACAGCAGTTGTGAAAGCACAGGGTAGCGGCATCAGGATACAGCACGGATTGTGCAAGCGGCAAAAGCAAGACCTGTTCTTCGTGCTTCACTGATATCTAATCTCTCCCAGATCTGTCCTGCCAGGCTTGTACCCCAGCCGTGCATGCAAAAACCGTGCAACTTCTTGCGGTTAAAGGGTTCTGTCTCGAGTGGGTTCCGCTTCGGGAAAGACAGGTGTAAACATGAGCGCTGAACTGGTAAGGGTACCCGTCACAGTCAGGTTGAAGTTTGTCTTCGCAGATCCGGATTGCAGCCTGCGGACTAGCAGGTGACTAGCAGCACTGACGAATACTTAGAGGTCATGACGAGTACTGCATGAAGAACCGTAGTCTTGATATCTGCTGATCATAGACAGCCATATTGGTGAGACGAGATCTGTCGTTCGTACGGCCAAGATTCGAAGTTGGGAGCTCCAGTTAGCAGTGCTGGCGGCGGTTCATGCAGTGACACCTTGCTAGATGACTCAAATATTTACATCAGAGAACACGCTCAAGTCTGAATGTCCGTGATCCGTGGTTTTCAGCGGCGCAAGGCTCTGCCGAACCTCCCCAACTCTTCCATCGAGAACACCCTCAAGGGTAGCACCCTCAGTTTACGGCTTAGCTGCAAGGCTGACATTTGCAATGACGAGGGGTTTAGGACGAGGGACTGTGCTCGAGAGCTGATCGCTTCCATGCAGGTGCTTACGAGGTGCTCGAGTGCGAGGACCCGGAAGTCATCATTGTCGGCACGGGCTCTGAGGCATCTTGGCACCTGAAAAAGTACGGGATTACCATCTCTCGTGAAACTCCTGCCTGGGCGGCGGGCAGCATGCCAGACTTCTGGTCAGAGCTTACTCCAAGCCTCAGTCTCAAGCACAAAGCCTGTTCAGCTGGGATATGCCGCAGTGCAGGTCCACGTTTGCCTCGAAGCAGGCAAATCCATGGATGCGAAGGCCAGGCTGAATGCGCACTCTATGGGAGCTGCTGGGTTCTTCAGTGGGAAAAGCCAGCATAGTGCTTGATACTCTCTCTTTTATAAAAGGTCGGTTCCAAGCGCGGCACCAGGATCTGATGTTGGTTCAGTGATGTGATTGGAGACGCGACGAATCCAGGTCCGGGTGGTCTCCATGCCCTCGGTAGAAGTCTTCCGCGCGCAGCCAGACAGCTACAAGGAGNNGGGGGGGGGGGGGGGGGGGCGTGACTGAGCTGGTTATCGGATGAATGCTTTGGTCCGTCTGGCAACATCTGAAAGTTGGCTGCAGGGACCCCAAACTCAATCTTCAGACTGATGCTGGAAACCTACGATTGTGCTTCAGATTGTGAAGTCATGAGTTTGGTCGTGTAGCTTCTAAGGCGAATTTCCGAATTTCGACGTCGGTCTGGTGTGGTGTCCGCTTGTGGTAGCTGTGTTCATCTTGAGAGATCTCGATCTCTGGTGCGGTTGCTTTGGGCTGCAGCTGCTGGTGGCTCTGAACCTGCAAAGAGGGTGCCCTATCAGTACTCGCAGAGAGTGCTTGGCAAATGCCGCGAATGAAGGCAAGCATGCTCGACTGCCAAACCAATTCTAGCGAAGGTGGCGCCACTTCCGACAAAAGTCAAACGGAAACTCTTCAGAGTTGAAGCATACTTGGACAACAAACATGGAGGTCCAATCATCATAAGATGCAAGCGATGGCCGCGCTGTAAGCAAGTTGGGATGAGGGACCCTCCAACACCCTGAATTCCTTCAATCGTCGAGCTTGTTTTCAGGAGTCCATCCTGCCCAAGGGTGTCCCCACCCTGAGCGTGGAGGCGAACATGGGGATTCTAGGAGTCCGAGTTTCGAGGCAGCCCTAGAACCTACGACAGGTACATTGAGATTTCATTGCGAGGTGCACCACTATCCGCATCCCACCTCGTCTTTGCAAGTTTGGATGTATCCAAACACGGGAGTGCCAACATAGATGAAGTTGCCCTCTGGATAGGGAGCTATCCTTTACGCCGGCACATGGACGAGTCAAAATTGCGCCGGAGAGCTGTCAAGATAGATGATGTTTGATAGCTGAAACTCGAGTGAGCTTCAAGCCTGAAGCCCCTGAAGCGGTTTGAAAGACTTGCATGAAAGACGTGCGACCCTCAGTTCCAACTCCTACATCGGAAAGGCCAGAGCCCAGCTCGCCCGTGTGCAACAGTGTTTTCAACCTTGAATCATATTTAGAAAGACCCAAGCATTCTTCTAATCATCCAGGTCCCTAGCTTGAACTTTCAAGTTTCTTGGACTAGTGATGGCGGATGCACAGCTTCAAGACCAGAACCTGAAGACGGTTTACGGCTCAGGCCTCGTTGTTCTAGTAGGATTGTTTGGGCTAGGGTATGTGGAGGACTTCACTTAGGCGGAGAGACCCTTCCTCCTCACATGAAAGTCCGCGACATCATCCGTATCATTCAAAGAAAGCTGATAAAGCCATCGCGGCATCGGCATCAAATTTGCTCGACTCGCCTATGTTATACTTTAACAGTGCTGACGAGCTGCATCTTGTTCCTGTTTGCTATTGGAATTGTAAATCTTGTTGTTTACCATGATGGTGGTGAGAACGATGATTTCTCCCATTGCTATAGCTCTTTAATTGCAAGCATGTTGAAAATTTAGTTTCCTGTTTATACATCCTTTCAGAACCCATCACACACTAAGCTCTGCTCCTCTCCACCTCGCTCCACAATGTCGACGCTACGAGGCCGCGGTCACATCCGGCTGGGGCGAGTTCTCCACGGCCCAGGCAGCATGGCCTAAATGAAAGATACTGAAGAAACTGCAGTCGGATTTCGGCTCCCGCCCCCTTTTTTCGGGATGCAGGCTTTAGAATTCTTTGTGCTCCGGCCAGATGTCTGAGTATGCGCAGGGACTTGTGGTGAGTGTCGCTCTTGGCAGCGAAGAAGAAGACGAGGAAGAGCACAGACAGGGCAAACAACCCCAGACAAACCAGACTTCTGCAATCTGAAGCCCTGAAGCCTAAAGCTCAAAGCTGCTGCCCCAAGCTTCGTTTCGCTCTAACTTAAGACGACAGCTAGATTGAGCCAACAACCCAGAACTGTTTACGTAGTACGAAGGTGATGGCATCGGCGCTGGTGGTGATGTGATGATCGGTGACCATGGTCATGAACGTGCTGCTGTCAATGCCGGTGGTGACGATGATGATAGTATAAAGATAATGATGATGATAATAATAACAATCATGTTAATGACCACGATCATGCTCATTGCCTTTGCTGCAATTGTAGCACTGGAACTCGGAAGAGCACCGTTATAGACAGAACAGTGATGATATCGACCTGGCCGGCACTGGCATGGTCCCCACTGTTCTGGGGGGCATCAGCGGTATGAAAGTATTGAGCAGCAGCAGTCTGTTTCAGATGGAAGAAAGAGTCTCAACTAAAGGTCAAGGTATCAGTGATCGCAGCTGTCAAGTCTGAAAAGTAATGGCTGGTAGGAATCAGATAAACACCACTGCTATTGTTCATGTCATGATGCTTGTGTTTTCGATGCTGATGGCAGGGCCGCTATTGCTGCTTCACCCAAATCCTGGTATAATGTCTTTACTGGTCCCATGCCCTCAGTTGGGCGACACACTGTGACAATAAACCACCCCCTCCCCCCACCTCCACGGTAGTACGAATATCAAGATACTGATAATATGAGGATATGCACAGGGTCGAGGGTGCGCAGATTCTACGAGTTAACGATGTTAGCCTTCAGAGCGCTCATTCATGCTATCTGCAGCAACAGTTAGCTAGGAGTGGAATGAAAGTACTGCTGGTGGTGGTAAGATACACACATAGTGGTAGCATCACAGATCATGGTGTTGAGTTTGGTGCTCTCGGATCCCGAAACTGTTTCGGGAATGAGAGAAGCCATAGTGACACAGTTCCTGAAAGGTGGGCATTAATGTCTTCGGTGCCTCCGCGCCGGGTGGCACCTGTCTGGAGAAGTTCGGCTTCACCGCACCTTGGCCGTATCGACGGCGCTTAGGTTCCCAAGATTTTGCATGTGGGTTCAATGTTGCTGCCTCCAGGGCTCTGCAGACTGTTTTGTATAAGCAGGCAGCGAGGCGTCGGTCCAGGCAAAAAGCTTCACGTGCGTGCGCTGCAGCATGGTTTGTGGGTGTGCTTGAGTACGGAAGGGACACCTTTGCACGTGCCTGCAATTCTTTTGTGTTCCGTCGGTAGCCCGAGGCCAAGCCAAGAACCGCACTTGACATTTCGTCCTCAGTTCCCTCAACAGACATGCGAACACTTCGTTTACCATTTTGGTTAGCAGGACCAGTGTACCAGTGTACGAGAACAGAAGTTATTTGCGTGTGGGTGTGAGGGGTGAGGGGTGTGGGGTGTGGGAGTCGCTGTGGGTTTAAGTGTTCGTTTGTGATTTTGGTTTGTTTGTTTGTTTGTTTGTCTGTCGTGTTGTTAGTATGTTTGTTTGTTTGCTTGCTTGCTTGCCTGCTTGGTTGCTTGGTTGGTTGTTTCTGTGTTGTTTGTGTCTTTGGTTTGTTTGTTGGTTTGTGGATTTGTTTGTTTGTGTGTTTGTGTGTTCGTTTGTTTGGTTGGTCGTTTTTGTTCGTTTGGTTGGTTTGTTGTTTGTTTGCTTGCTTGCTTGCTTGCTTGTCTGCTTGCTTGATTGTATGTGTGTGTGTATATATATATATATATATATAAATATATGTATATTGTGTTGTGTTTTGCTTTGTTTGTTTGCATCGTTCTTTGTTTATTTGTGTCTTTGTTTCTTTCTTTGTGTCTTGGTGTCTTTGCGTCTGGGTTTGATCAGTTGTTGCCTGCGTCTCTTGGTGTTTTGCTGTTTGTGTTTGGTTGTCTGTCCTGTCTTGTCAGCTAGAGAATCCCCTGGTGGAGCTCGAGGGGCTGTTCCTATATGTTAGTTGGTTGGCACGTCAGTCGATCCCGGTCCGGGATTAGAATCTGGGCTTTTGGCAGTTCCACGTTGGTTCGGAGTGCATAGAGGCGTGCAAGTAGACTAAGCAGGCACCGACTATGCATCTGCTTGCGGTTGCCGATGGTTTGCCCTTCGTGAACTCAGCGGATGAGTACTCTGAAGCTTTCGGCTGTCTCTCTCTCTCTGCCAAACGTTACGGTCTGCTTCCAGGCTGAGGAGATGAATGTTCAGCAAAGCAGCATCTCTCATCAAGTTCATCACTTGCCAAGGCCGAGAACGTGAAATCGTGCGCGGAGAAGCGCGTGACTCAGGATGTAAGACTTCATGGCAGCAGCAACTTGTGTGAAGCGGTTGAGCTTTCAGCGCGTGTAACCGTGAACCCACATGTGTGAAGTTGATGGTCGTAGTTTGCGCACCCTTCTCTCTAATATTCTCTATAAAAAGCACCTCCTGGTAAAGCAATCTGTAAAAAGCTTCGGAAATTCAGACATAGCACAATGATCACTTTCAAGACAGCCTCTGGAAAGCCAGCCCAACACCGTGAATCATGAGGGGAGGTCATCCGAAGAAACCAGGGCATCAAGCACCGGGCAAACAAGTTCGCTGATAGCAAAGCCCACTCCCAAGCAAGCTCCAACTTGCTCGATGCCGCTGACAGGTGCCTGAAGGGTGAGACCGGCGTCCTCTCGGATGGCTCCCAGGGGAAGCATTGAGTTCACAAGGCCCTGGGCTCCTGAACGTTGCTTGTTGACTGCAGCCATGCTCAACGTCAAGCGGAACCCTCCCCAGAGCCGGAACCCCGAAGAGCCCAAGCACGATCGGGCTTCTTAACGTCATGCAAAGCCTCCGAGAGCCAGTGTTTGCCATGGGGTTTCGACGGCAATCTTACGTTGAGATTGGGATATTTGGTTTAATTTAGGATTCCTCACCAGACTACTGTCCTATTCAAGGGAAGTTGACGTTGAAGCAGTCATGTGTACTGCCATGCGTTTTCTCACTAGTGATGTTCTGTTCACATCTGTCTGGTGATGAGTTCAAAAACACCATAGAATCTTGTGTGTTGTTTGAATGTTGATTTCGAAGTCACCGTTGCTGGACTTGTCTTTGTGTTTCGAGATTTCCATCTAAGCAGGCATCCAGCATCTTTCCCAAGATATGATCACTGGCAGTATCCATGCGTGCAACAGAAACCTCCAACGCAACCCTGCCCAGCTGCCTTTTCTGCTTGACTGAAGTTGGTGGAAGAAAGGCGGGCACAAGTCAAGTGATCTTTTTTTAGCTGCTGTCCAAACTGAGTGAGAAGGTGTCTAGGTCCGGATGAAGAACTTGCCACATGACCCTGTCCGTCCGAACTGCGCGCTTCCCACATGCAGACCCATCCTGCGGCATCTGATGGGAGGCCGCATTCAAAAAAATTGTAAACCAAAGTCGTCCTTAGCCCTGCCACCCAAAATCCAGCGTTCTGCGGTCCATCTCATCAAAGCCAACTTGAAATTTGAACGCCCGATCCTCGTGAACACAAGAACCTACTCTGGGCAAAACAGCGCACTTGCTTAGCACCCCAGCTCGCGCAGGTTCCGTGTTCCAGCTGGCCAAGCTGACAATTATTTCTGCGAGCTTCCAGTCAGAAATCGCCGAAGAGGTCGAAGATGGCCAGGTTCAAGACTATTCTCCAAGCTTAATTTGGGAGTGCAGGCCATTGAGATGCGTCGTCAAGCACCACCCGCAACACACCATCAGTAGCAGACTCTAGAACCAGCAGTTCCGCTGGCACCAGCAGCAAAGGCATGAGCATCAGCAGCCACAGTAGCCGGAGCCAGAGGAGAAGCATGAACATGTCCATTGTGGGCATCTTCACCTGTGCCGCAGATGGTCAGACTTGTAATTAATACTTGTCTCCTCTTCTTTACAGGAGCTGTTGGCAGTAATTGCAGCTGAAACTGTTGCAGAACCCGGCTGACAGACTCTGACTGGAAGTATTTTACTCTTTCAAATTTGCACGTTTTACGTCAAGCATTTGTCGATTCGGGCTTGCATGAGTATAATTTCGGAGGTGATTGATGGCTCCGGGCAACCGGTGATGTTTGAAACTGTCTGCGGTGGTGCAGGGGTTTTTTGGTCGCACATCATGAAGTCAAGGGTTGTCGGAATTTCCTTTGTGCCTGCCATCCTATCGAGACGAACATGCCATGAACCCGCTTCTTTGGCTTTCGAAGCTCACATAGCTGATTAACAGTGCAGATTGTTTGCGGGAAAGGGCCACAAAGCAAAAGCAAGGCACTAGACCCTCAGTAGCAATACTGATCATGCGAAGATAAAGATCCTGCAGCTGCTGTCGCAGTTTTGGGGCCTGAGCCTCTGCAACTTCACCGGCTGTGACAGTTAAGGCAAGTGGGCCCCTGCAGCTGTCACAGATAGGGAGCCTAGAAGCTGCCATTGCCCAGCCCAAATAGCAGCAGTAGTTGGTAGGGGGGGTGGCTAGTAGTAGTAGTAGTAGTAGTAGTAGTAGTAGTAGTAGTAGTAGTAATAGTAATAGTAGCAGTAGCAGTAGCAGTAGCAGTAGCAGTAGCAGTAGCAGCATCGGTCGAAAGCCATGTAAAGTCATCGCAAGAGCAGACACATGCAACAACGATAGCAAGAACAGAGTAGTTTCCGT
>CAJNDV010033986.1:0-31266 GCA_905221635.1 Symbiodinium sp. CCMP2456
CTTAATTATTATTAAAGATATCTTTTTATGAAATTTCGGAAATAAAAAATATTCATCATATTTATAATTCATAAACTTCTTATATTGGATTTCATTTATTATCAATTCATTAATTATTCTCTGAATAAAATTATATTATCAAATATTCTAGATATATCTTCAAAATATTCTAATCTAATATTATATATATATATATCAAAATATATCATTATTTGAAGAATATCAATAATAGGTCCTAAATATAATTCATGATTATATAATAGATTCTAAAATAATATCTCAATAATTTTTAGTGAATAATTTCCATATGAAATTTACCAATGATAATTTTTTAATTGATTTTTCATGCTAGGAATTAGAAATCTAATTATAGAATATTTATCATTCTAGATGGGATCATCATTTAGCGGATTTAATTTTATTCAGGATTCTTCTCAAGATTTATTCGAAAATTTTTGAATCATTTGGATTTTGATCAAGATTCTTAGGATTTTTTTTTTCAAGATTTATTCGAAAAATTTTAGTATTATATCTAATTTTCTCCGAATTATTCGAAAGATTTATTCGAAGATTTGATTTGGCATATCAAAAATTCCCAAGAATTTTGAGATTTCTGATATTATTACTTATTGAATTATGAATTATCTAGCATGATATCAATAAGGAATCTTCGCAATATTTTTGAAGTCGATTCGTTGGGGATCATCTGATCTTATCGTCCCAAATCTGCTGCTATCGATTTCCGAAATCTAGTAAGATATATATATATATTATAATCTTTATGAGATTTAGAATTCAATTTTAGCAAAATTCCTATAGAAATTATGATCTTTTATAAATTTAAGCTAGCTTTCCGAAATTTAGCAAAGACCCAAACCCAAAGCTCGTAGATGAATCGCCCAAAGAAATCGCATCACATCTATTTGAAGCTAACATCTACAATTCGAAGCCTCCTATCATCTAGATTTATCAGGGTCTCGTATATGGCATCCTGCTTGGCAATAGTTGCATAATAATATAACCATTCATATTCTTCGAGGCGATCATAGTACAAGTATTTTTGAAATCATAATAAATTATTTTCAATTATTTCTATAATATCAAATATATTTCTATTATTAAAAAACAATCAATAACAAAATAAATATTCATTATAAAGCGTAATTCATTATAATAATTTAATTTAGAAGATTAGATTTCTAAATAATTATCATATAAATTTTTCAATTCAGAATTTCTTATATTTCAATTCTTTCTAATATATATTAAATATTTTTCTGCAGATAAATATCAATTTATTATTAAATTAAATTTCACTCTATCTCTATTACGATATTATTGAATTATATTGACTATATAGCAATTTCATTTATATCCTTCATTGAATATAAAATATCGTAATAAAAATTCAGAAAATCAAGGCAAAATGCCTAGAGAGAGATTGCATCATAAGCTAGTCAGGTTGGAGGCATCAAGCCAAGAACCACGATGGACAAGACGAACTTGGCCAATGCTGGCCATGATTCCACTGTATACATGTCTCAATAAAATTTCCGGAAACATGTGTCTATTCTGTGCGTTCTGAATTATTTGGATTATGTGTCTTGCGTGAGTTGTATTCATTGCACGGACTGTCAATCCTGGTAGCTAGTCCCAAAATCCCAAAAAGTTGCACAGAATAGAAATCAGTTGTTGTGCCCAAATGAATCAAGCACGACCATATGCACGCAGAAAAGAAACAAACAAGCGTGGCAAAGCGGACCCATTTGCGATCCAAATTCGCCTCGGCTTCGGACCAGGATCGGGTCTCCTTTCCCCCGCCCCTGTCCCCTCCGCCCCAGCCCTGTGGGCCCTGCCCCGATTCCTCGGGGGGGTAGTTTTCCATCACTTGTCCAGACACCCCCGGCTGCTGCGCGCTTTTTGGGCCCTCTCTTCCCGCAGGACAAGCTTCCTCTGATCGCCAGTTCAGAGCTCCCGGAATCCAGGCAGTATCAGCCTCCCGGCACATATGGAATGCGAAGTCACTCGAACACGAAGCCATGCGAACCTGGATGCCAAGGTCGCTCATGCTTCTCCGGCTTGGGGACAATGGGGTCTGCAGATCGTCGCCGGACCCAATGGACTGTTGCGAGGAACCTTGGAACCAACAAGTGATCTCCCGTGGAGTTGCAATGATCCACTCCTTGCGAAGCTAGCGTCTCGCAGGCAGCCGGTTTGCCAAATCCGAAGCCTCCTGACAAAGACTGTGACTAGGCCACTCGTAAATCCCCTCCCCTTGAGCCAGTGTGCGCTGGCTTGCAAAGCCCTCTTGCCGTTTGCCTCCGGCTTGGCCGGGTCGTGCTTCTCCTCAGAGTCGGCCTGTCTTGGTTTGATATATACACACGGCTTGTCAGCCATCTGCATGTAGTTTCTCCTGCCTGTGTGGCAGGCAGAAGAATAATCAACTCATCTGCGGCATGGCTTTGCCATAGCAAAGGTCGATCCTAGCAGCAGGCATCACTTGTCTAGGGACCCCTGTGAGTGCGCGCTGAGTGCGTGCCTTCTCCGGTGGATTTAGCACTGGGTGTCTCTCATCACTGCGGCGCCACCTCGGCTCTGATTGAGAAGATATGCTCTCATCCGTGAGGCGAGTGCTCCTTGCTTCTGAACGACCCCAGCAGGGTGCCAGAGCATTTCTCGATGACTCTCCCACAAAGGTCCTTCGGCAGGTCCGAGCTTAGTTCTGACGGACAGCAGCTCGACGTTAAACTCATCATCATGTTCGAAAAACTATGCCAACTAGAACGGGGGTCAAAGAAGGACAGTGTTTCTTCTCCTTAGCTGTGCTGAAAAAGCTGCAGTCACCGCGGTGGCTGCCAACATGCCGACATGGAGTTCAAGCATGGCTGTGCAGAACAGAATGTGCAGCCAAAGCTCCACGCACATACTTCTGAATCGGTGCGGCAACGACATGGCCAGTATTGGTGGTAGGGTCAATCAGCTTCGTAAAAAGGTCGTACACGGCTTTGCAGGAGACCGCCTGTAGTTGCCACAACCCAATCCAATAATTCACATGTGCTTGACTGTTGAATCCAAAGCACAATAGCAAAGACGCCGGTCTCGGTGGCAGAGGTAAATACGAAAGATCCTGTTTTCCTGAGATGTGCGCAAAAAACAGCGGTGTATCATCTGCCAAGGAGGGCCTGTTCGGCGAAGCAAGGAAAGCCTCCATGTGGAAAAGGCTCCGGACGCTGCTGTTTTCCGCCAACACGATCTGGCTCTTCGGGTCCTGGATCTCCTCGGTTCCCCGGCCTACGGAGCCCTCGCCCTCAAACAAAGGTACTGTCTTGCACTATGTTACGGAAGCGTACGAGTAGTATAGCATAGTTCACTAGGGTATGCTCTCTCCTATACATGCCTATAGACCCTAGGGGCTCGTGCTTCTGTGGCCGGGGGTCGGTGACGATCTTGCATTTCTTGCGGTAAGTTTTCAGCCGATGCTGAGAGATGGCATCGGCCCTGCAATCCAGGACCTGGGCCCAGGGGTTCAGGGTTTAGGGCTTTTTTCCCACCCGCCCAGCTGACAAAGTCGTTTAGGGTTCAGGGTTTTATGGGGATTTGAGCTCCGCCGCGCAGCTGAAGTGCAGGACAAGTTGCATACCTGAGGTTGATCGCAATCGTCAGATTCCTCCAATACACAGTCGCGCCAAACAGGAACTCTCAAACTTGTCTCCCACACTTAGGGGAGAAAAATGATGCATTCCGCAAATCCAGCTGAAACTCGCGATACTTCGAGAGGAGTCCCTACTAGTACCCATGACTTCATGACATACACTCATCAAATTCCTAAGAAGCTCTCAAAAAACCTTCCAAGAATATCCCTCGCGTAAACCCTCATTCAAGCGGCTCCCAAACCGGCCGCCGCTCGAACTCTCCAGAGCCCTGTAAAGCAGTAACGCTCATACTGGACATAAAACAGTATGTATGTACATAGAATATACATATACACACATATTCTCATTCTAAAGCTCATTTAAACAAATAAAAACATAAAGCAGCTTTTTGTGCATTGTCTGGGGATGCAAGGCTGTCCTGGCATCCGAATCCATGGCATTCTCACCGAAATCTTCTCGCTCTGAAAGAACCAAAGCGCAGTCGGCCTCAAGGCCCGGGTTTCATAATTAGACTATACTATTATATACTACACTTGTGACATACCATACAAATACTATACTACAATATTACTATACCACAATAAGGGTATATTGTATGAAGACTGTACCATCATATGCTACATGTTTTCGATGTTTTTGACACTTGCACTTGGACAGGTTCAGGTAAGGTCTGCAGAGAACACAAGAACGCTTCGGGTTTCGACCCCAACGCTGGCTCAAAAGACCGTTTCGGGTTTAGTATAGTGCTTTATGGCTTTCGCTTTTTCTACGGTTTTAGGGTGTCGTAAGTCGTAAGCATGGGACGATGTCAAGAGGAAGCTTCTCCAGCATAGCAGGATCTCGTCGACTGCCCACGTGGTGGGTGACGGTGATCCTGCAGGAGACGAGGAACAAATGCGCACTCAGCCAGAGGCTGTCAAACAGTCGAACTGTTCCGCTTCTACTTCAAATTCGAATCTTCGTCAGTCTGCCCAAGCTTGAAAGCCCCGGATGCGCTCTTTGTGTTCACCATCTGCTGGCGTCCTGTCAAAGCAGAGCTTTCCCAATCTGGCCAGGTTCAGCCGGAGCTGTGTCTGTCGCCTCGAGAGGAGCATCTGAAATCCCATCGCGACGACAACAAAAGCGAGCGTTGGAATCCAAGGATGCTGCAAGTAAGGGAAAGAGCCCCCAAGAATCATCAGAAACTCTTCAGAACGCAGGCATTTGAGTCGCTGTGAGGCTTCGGAGAACTACAGCTACTGGTACAAGTAGTGGCTTTGGACCAGAGTCTTTTGTAGCCTGACGAGAGCTGAAAGCCCGCCCTTACAGCTTGGCTGTGGGTCGCTCGGCTGGCCGCTAGGCATGCTTGACCATGCAAAGGGTTTTAGCTTTCCACTTTGCCGTTCAGAAGCACCAAGCGATGTCGCACACGACTGCAGAATGCTTGGCTTCGAACCCCTTGCCTCAAGGGAAAGGAGTTGCTTTCTGCCTGCTGCAGCCCAAGTGCCACTGCACAGGTCGAGTGGAGAGAAGGTGGATGTGGCCTGGATCAAGATGTGTGATGGGACTTACGGGCGGGCTGCGTGACCGCGTGTGCCGTGAAGGTGCTAGATGAGCTCACATAGCCGTCAATGATGTCCAGAATGTCACAGAAATCATCAGGACCTTGCCGAGGCGCGGGGAATTGGAGGATGAAACCCCGATGTCTCTCTGAGCAAGGTGCAGCCGAGAACGAGCACAACTTGAGGACCATCTGCTGCCTGCAGGTGACAAGGCCTTCCTTGTGAAATCTGATAAACCGCTTTGTGTACCAGGCCACTCTGGATGCAGTTTGGATGCTGGCCCAAGACGGATCTGGCCGTCCGGCATGAGAACTCTGTTGTGCATTTTCCGCACCTTTGGGCTGCAAAAGCCTATTAAAACAACATCTGCAAAACTCTGTTTCCTGACTGGATTGAACAAGAACCAGCTACAGCCACGTGCAATCATGGAGCTTTTTCGTTCGTGTTTCGTTCAACTTCTGGCGAGATTTTCGTCTCATACGTCTGCCTGAAGTCACTTCGCTTGCCACCTTCAAGAGCGTCGCAGCATCCTGAGGCAAGCATGTAGGTTGTTTCTGGGTTCTTGCGAGGCAAGGCTGCATCAAGGCCTGCAGTGAACTTGCTCGAAGCAAGCATGACCAGCTCGTCACCTTCCTTACGTCGGGAAGAGCTAGCAGCTAGCAACACTCTGAAAGCGGAGCTAGGGAGAGTCACTGTGGAACATGCTTGCACCAGCCAAGCTTCTTCCAAAATGTGCGGAAGCTGCCCCAATTTCAGAGGTGTGCTCTTGTGGTCAGCGCCCTGCTTCACCCCACATACCACGGCATATGGGAAGAAGCAGTGGGCATCCTGGCATCTCGCGCACTCGTAGAAAGGAGAGACAGTTCTGAGCCAGTGGTTGTCACAACATCTCCGCAGTTTGTGCCGATCCTGCAGCTGGAGGCCTATAAGGGCTTCTGGCACGGGCACCTGGGAAGAATACGAGATTACTCCAGCTTCCTGTGATCTCGGTGCAGCTTTCAGAGCTCCGCACGAGGAAGAGCTGAGTGCCCGATCCTTTGCCACATTTGCATTCATGTGCTGAGACTGGAAGCTCTTCCGTGCTCGTTAAGACAAGCAACTGGTGGTGGACATCTTTAGCCAGGCATAGCCCACGGATGGCACCAGCGCTCGGAGAGTGATCATGCGATTCACCTGATCAGCTCACACGGGCTGACTCCTGAGCAGGAACTGATGCCTGCCGCTATGCTCTCGAAAGCTTCTTTCTCCGAGCCACTGCATGCCTGGCTACGATGCCTTGTGCCGATGGAAGGATGGTATGCACAATGCGGGCGTTCTCACGATTGTGCATCTCCTTAGCATGCAAGCACGGGCCCTTAACGAATCGAAGCATCACCTCCTCATATTTACCAATACGATCCTCCTACATAGGCTCTGTCACTGTTCACTATTGTACGCCATATTCCAAGTATATAAATATTAAGTCAGCATAAACGCCTTCCTTTCTCCCGTAAGCCTTCTTCCACAAGAGACTGTTTGGACATTTTTGGCGTTACCAGGTGGTCCTGACAAGCCTTTGAGGCTTGTTGTGCTTCAGGAGGAAAAAAGCTTCCGGAGGATCTATGCCCTTGCGGACTTTGATACTTTCGGTCCCCGCATGCCTAGGTCCCCTTTCCGTTCTCCGCCTTTTCCCGACATGCCCTCCATCATTCCCTCTGCTACGAAGATCCCGTTCTTTTGCCGGAAATCCACGGTCCCTCGCAGGTAGAGGGCAACACTCTTCCTATTTGCCCCAGCTCTGCAAAAGACACGAAGCTGCTTACGGCATCTGGTAGGGATTTGACCAAGATCTGGATCGCGCCTAGCGGCTGTCCACACATCCGCCTTCGTCTCTGTCTCAGGCGCACCCAGAGCGAGAAGGGTGCGGATCGCCTGGTGGGCTTGATTTCGGCTCTGGTGCGATCTTCAACCTTTGCCCAAAGCGCCCGAACACCAGTCTGAGGCAAGCATCTTCATGGTCCGAGCTGATGTCCGTCTCATTCGTGCACATGATCAGGATGTGCTCGGCCAGCGGTGCGTCCACCTTCTAGCTGTCCGCTGATCGCTCACGTATACAATGTATAATGCGGAAACTAAATGCACACGCACTATATACATTTATGTACACATCTGTCTATATATATATATGTGTGTGTATGCACAGAAATCGGATAAAGCATCTACATGTACACGTATACGGGTGATGTATACTCTATAGAGCTTGGTATTAAACACAAACATTTATGAACTACAAGATATGACACATGATGACATATGTCGCACCAGACAGTATAAACTGTATAACATATAGCATACATACATATTCACATAATGAGTAAAAATTAAACTCTCGCTACTCGGCAACGCAAGCGAGGTTGGTGCATGGTCCGCATTTACATAATAAGTAAATACAATCTGAATACATAACACCACGCAGCATGGCATGGTATATCTGGATCTAATACATACTAATGACTAATACAAGTAGCTGTATGAAATACCTCAGCATGACATAACAGACCATAACAGAGTCTAACCGAAGACAACGAAACAAGCCACACCATAGTAACACATATCATATAGCAGCTCATAACATAACATAATAAAGCATAAACCAGCATATACTGATGTAATATATTGAAGGGTGATACAAAGAATATGAAGTAAAAGTATAAAGTAAAAATAAAACAAACCATGATGTCATGCAAACTTTGGTATAGTATGAACACACCAAAAGACAGCATGGCAAAATACAAAATAACAGAAACATAATATAGTATAACATAGTACAACAGGACAGAATATCATACCATAATAAAAAAACATGCAGAATGACATAACAGAGCAGTCTGCGGCGGTCCCTGCCTTCATCAGCTCGACCCGGTGGGCACTGCAGCCCTCTCGGTAGGAGATGCACCGCAGCTTCCGGTATGCACCTGCATAGTGAGGCTTTCAACTACCTGACTTCAAGAAGTTGGGCCTCTGCTGGCCTTGCAGGTCTTTGGTCCGAAAATGCATCTGAACAGAGCGAGATGCCACTATGCAGAAGCTACATCAGCACTCGTGCTGCGACAAACCTACCTGGACTTCACGCTGCATTTCGCGCACACCTTTCTCAGCGAGTATGACCTCAAACGGATCATGTGTTTGCCTCGTCTTGCTTTCCCATGACGCTTTAAAACACCGGCTTTTTACTGGTCTTTTGAGATGCGGGGCGATTCGTTGCCGATGCGGACACCAGCATCTGGCATTTGCCTCCTCCTTGCTGCTCACGGCCTCCAACCTTGTGCGGAGACTTGCTTCGCGAAGTCAATCTCGGAGCACTAGGGCAAAAGATGCAGTAACTAGCACACGGAGAATCAACGATGCAGCATGGTCACAGCTCCTCCAACAGGAAAAGTGTCTTATCCTTAGGGCGAGCAAGATGTCCTTTCTACTCATGCGAGAGCCCTCGGCTTCTTCACAGGGTTCGAGGCCCCGACCCCCCAACCGAGGATTAACCAATGGCCTTGAGCATCGATTTTGCTGTATTTGTCTTTCCAGAAAAGAAGAAGGGACCGGATGAGCTCCACCACCTGAGAAGCAGCTCATGTGCTTGGCTCAGGGGGGGGGCTGAAAATTGGGAGCACCACCGGATTATCACATCCTGAGCCCCAGGCCATGCCCAGAAACGTCAAGCAATACCTGAATTCGCAAAATCAGCTCACTCCTCTCCCTGGTACTGTAGCTTCTCGCAGCTCTCGGTCGAGCAGCACGAAGCCAGCTATCGAAATGACCACTGCAACTCCTCTGACCACGCCGCGTTCCTTCAGCGGTTTGCATGGCATGCACTGGAATTCCAGGCACGGCCTCTATCAAACCGCGGAATCGTCTATGCATGCAAGGCTCGCCAGCTGCAAAGCCTGTCTGCGTGCCAATGTCCACGAGCAATATGTAGGAAACCCTGAGCTTCTTCTGCATCATGCAGGCACCCATTTCCAGCTGTCTTCTACTGTCTATCGGGTTCGTCAAGACTCCAGAAGCTCTCAGTCAAGCCAGTTCCGTAGTCTGGGTTTCCACCAGATCCGACCCATGCCAGCATACTCAGGATCTGCAGACCTCGCCCGATAGTAGAGCACAGGTGTGCAGCTGGTGTGCATTCGATCGAACTGCAGAAGAGAGGCAACACCCCACGAAGAACAGTACTAACCAGTGCCCAGGCCTCGGAAATCTAATCGTATACTCGACTTACTCGATAACAGCAGCATGTTAAAGTGAAAAGCTCCATGACATGAATTACATGCCCAGTCACGTAGTTCCGAGAAGTCGGGAACGAAGCCCAGTCTGCCGCACTACTTCTGATGGGCGCGTCAGGCGCTTTCCCAAGGATCGGCATTTGCAGCGCATCTTCATCTATCATGGCATTCGCATGCAGCTCCTCACTACTGATGGACCTTACAGGTCTCAGTGCACAGGTGTCCATGACAAGGCTAGCTCTGCTTCTCTGCCCCTGATTGGTGCCGTCCAGCTTGGTATGGTCCATATACGGCAAGATAGCTAGCAGGTTTGGTAGGCCAGGCCTGAATGCTGCGTTGATTGAAGAACATCTGCGAGACCAGACAAATCCTCTCGTTCGACCGAAAATCACGCCGTGGCCATCATTATTATCTGAGGTTGCGGTCGAATTGAACATGACACGTTCGTCTCGAGCCCGAATTCTGATGATGCTGCCCGCTTGCAGCAACTGCTGAGTGCTCCTAAAGCAAAGTGCGGAAGCCACGGCTCTGAGATTCTATCTAGTCACTACTCAGCACACGTGCAATTTTTTGTCTCTGCCGGCTCTGCAACGAGACGACTCTAGCAACCAACACAACGCGCCCGAGACGAGGAGGGTCTTCGGTATGCATGGCAGTCATGCCCATGTCCTTCTTGGTGTCCAAGGATTTGCTGCACCTCGAATACCGCCGTGGCGCGTCAAGCATCCGCTGTCATCTTCCCCCCTGCTTTACTTGTGCATCGGGGAGAAGTGTGGAGCCTGGAAGTACCTTAGATCGGAGACTGTCCGAAGCAGAGGCAGGCAACCGATTCCGATACACAACAAGTGCTGGCCGCGGGGAGATGCAACGGCAGCTGGAAAGCTACAACGGAAACGGGCCTAAATCTGTGAGGTTTAGCTTCACCTGTTGACGAGATGACGAAGACATTACCTTCAGCAAATCTTTCAGGCTTCCTCACTGCAAATGCCGTGAAAGGGATGTGGTTGCCCTTGGTTAGTGTGGGGTGTGGGGCTCGTTCGCCAAAACCTGAACGGTGTGCCTAGGTGAAGAACAAGGCAGGAAGGCCAGTACTTCAAGCTTCCTTCGTCTGCTTTGCTAGCGTATGCATGTTGTGCTACTGCTGTTGATGTTCTCGGCCGCTGTCAACCCTTAGATGTGGAAGATCAAAGAACACCAGCTCAGAACAGAAGCACGGTTGTAATCCGATTCCGGCCATTGGAATCCAAGCCACTGTGGAGGACAGCAGGCGACAAACACGTCCATCTCAGTCTTCGCATGAATTTCGGGCTCCACTCCTGCTGCCAACATGAAGACCTGTGGGCAGGTTCCGGAATGCCGGATCACTATGTCAGCGGCTGGTCTCTGCCACAGCATTACACACACCATGCGGCATCTGTGCCTTGCCAGGACCGATGTCCTGCTCAGAGTACTACCGTACACTTCCGTACGCTGCTCCACTACACTTTGTTGCATGCCCCTGTGAAGCCGCGTGTAATGTGCTCACAGAAAAGCCGCTCCCGCGTCTCACCCGAAATCGTTACGGTGCCTTGGTGGAAACTCTCTGTACTCGTGAAGGATCACTGAACGGTCTCGCAATTCTAAAACTTTCTCGTTGCAGCCCGGAAGCCGTGACCTTTGAGGTTTAGAGCCATTGCAGGCCCCTCGCTACTGAAGAGCCGATGTTGTCGACCTTTCGATTTCAGCGCAGGGTGCGGCCAGCTGGGTCTCAGAAGCATGTGGGAGTTTCAGAAAATAGGGGACCCTGATATAGGACCCTAAATAGTAGGATCCTTATTATAAGGACCTAAATAGGGTACCCTAGTTTTCTGAAACTACCATGTGGCCTCCGACTTCCAAGTGTAGGTGTATCACTTGGAACTCCTCTCAAGGAGCTCAAGGCATACCCCACGAAGGAAGGCAATGCAAGACGAAAGGTCAGTCTCCTCGATGTCAGGATCGGCATAGAGTCGGATACCCGGCTCCAACCTTGCTTTCTTTGTAGACACAAGCTTGGAGCAAGAGCCACTCTGCAGTACCAACTACACACTATGGAAGACTGCCAAAAGGCTCTGTGGGTTTCACCGTGGCTGGAGCTCCACCTGAGCCGCAAGTGTCCCGAGTCGTCAGACATTCTCAGCTTGACTCTGCAAAGTCCGAATCTAATCCTCGGCTAGCCTTCGTAGCGCAACATGCTACACAGGACCTCGATATCCTGCCATCCATTGCGCTGGAAGCTCACCAAGAGCCACGGAATACGAATAGCATGTATCACGTGTTGCTCACAGCGCCGCCGCCACTCTACTGCGATGCACTTAAGTCCTTGAACTTCGGCGTCAATCCACCGCGGACGACATTGTCCGAGCAAGCCATGCACCTTGGCAGAAGCAACCAAGGCTTGTAAAAGTGAAGTGAAGGTGCGCCTGGGGCTCCTGCTCAACGATGTCTCCCGAGATGTATGCATGCGGGACATTCTGTGCCATGTACAAGCCTGGGCTGCCAAGGCAAAACGAAGTTACCACTGACCTGGCCAAGTGCGAACGAAGCATCATTCGCCTACTTTGAGGCGGGCATAGTTCATGAACATGGCGGCGAATATGCCTGGCACCAGAACTCGCGACAAGCACACGTCGGCACCATCTGCCTGGCCTACGTCGTTCTCGTACTGCATCTGCAAGGTACCTTGGGCTGTTTTTCATGGGGAGAGTCCACTCTTGTTGAAACCTGACAGTCCTTCCACCTACACCATGTATGTGGTGCCTTACGGGCACCAAACACGTCGCGGTACATACCGCATGGCTACTTGAAGAACACCTTCAAGTTTCAAGAAGAGGAACACACATCAACCCTCAAGCCCGAAACATTAAAGCCTTCAGGGAGGATCCCCCCCGAGACGAACAGCCGGGGCACCTATCAGCTCGAAGAGATCCTCCAAAGCGGGCTCGTTGTCCCTCCGTCTCTTCTCCGCTCGTGTATTCTTATAGCCAGTTTTGCTAATATATTGATTATAGTATAGTCGTTAGGGTTGCTATAGTTATCTTACGCATAGTCACCCTCATCACGATACTGTAGTAACTATCCTTATAATATCCCCCATAGGGCATCATAGGGCCCTAAATTATACTGATATACTAAGTGCGCTTACAATAACCGTCATAGATCCACTCTTCATGCCAGTATGGCCTGGCTTACCCCAACCAGTCCGCAGTCCTGAATGTTTGTAGGTGCATCTGGCGGCGGCTTGGCTCGAGCTTGAAGCAGCTCCAGCTGATCCGTAATCTCCTTCTCAGATGCATGCATCCTTAGGGGGTGCGAAGGTTTGTCTGCTTTCTGGCGCTCTGCGGCGTCACTGCCCACGTCTTGCAGCAATGTCTCAGCCGCGTGTACGCACTCTGGAGAGCCTGACAGGATCTGAAGCAAGTCGCAGCCGCTAAGACGTGAAACGGCAACCAGTAGACCTACGACTGTCTGCAAGCCGTGTAGCCGTCGACTCTGCCTCCTTGTCTCCAATGGCAGCTTTCAGACTCTCGTGGCAGTCCTTCCCGATAATGGTGCTGGCTTCTGGCACATACCTTACTCGCGCGCTCGGACTTGTGCAAAATGCAACACGTTGTGTCTAATCCTTCAACATCATATCACGTAATGTTCTGCTCCTGTATGTTATGCTGTGATGAATCCATACTATGTCATTTTCTTTTCTGCTATACTACCGTACATCTGAAATCATGTACTCAATGTATATCGACGGCTTAAGTGGCAGGATCTTGAGGCGAGTTGCTCCAAGATTTGAACAATCTCAGAGACTGTTCGGAAACCACCTGGGCAGCGGGGATGACACGACCCTCTCCAGGAGCATGACAACACATGTGAGTCGGTACTGCAGGCACTACTTCTGCCAGGGTGCACAGGGCCCGGAAATCATCCGTCAAGGCTATCGCAATTTCTGGCTTGTGATTCGGATCCTTGTATATGTGCGGCTTTTCCAGATGTAAGCGAGATGCGAGATCTTTGTCCGGATGCGCCTGTATGGACAAAGCCTTTTGTATGGACAGGACTTTAAGCAGAAAGGGCAGTTGCTTCAAATCTTGCAGGTGTGTTCCCAAGACTGAAGGAGTCTTGTGAAACACCTCCTGCAAAGAAGTGCTGCGATGGACCACTTTGTCCGCATTTCGAGGGCTCGTTCCTGGACTGACCACGCGTGCCGGTCCCGATGGGTGGTCTCCCATCCACATTTCTGCAAACGGCTTTCGGGCATCTGGCTCGTCAACCAGATGTGGACTCTGCTGACCGGTAAGTGCAGCTATAATGCTTTCGTTTCGCGGCTTGCCCCAATCGTAGTGCTGGGTGAACGGCGCAAGCGACAGGAGCTGGATACCCAAGCCATCCACCATCTGAATACGCAGCCTTTGACAAACCTGGACTTCTTGCTTCGTCGGGGTCTGCCCGCCCCCGTTTGCAAAAATATCCGGATGCAGCAGCTGCAAGGTCTCTGCCACGGAGTCGTCCTCGTCCACCGCCTCAACGGCGGCATCCACGCACTGAAGGGACCTGACCAACTTCACCCGCTCGCGCGCAGGGAGCGTCATGTCTCCTCCTTGTGGCTTCTTGGATCGACGCCGTGCCTGAGCCGATATTCCAAAGGACCAAGACCCGAAGCGAAACGAGGAAAAGAAAGAGACTCCGCCTGACCATCGTTGTTGACAATCACGATCAGGCTTGTTCCAAGATCCCTGGCCTTGGCACTGGCAGAGACAGCAATAATGGTAATAGTAATAGTAATAACAATAGTAATAGTAATAGTAACAATAATAGTACTTGCAATAGTAATGGCAATAGCAATAAAGTAATGGGAGTAGGACTATAATGACTATAACTCTCAGACTTTTTATGAAGTTCCGGCCTTCTCCAGGTAGGAAACGTGCCCGTAGTGCAAAGGGTTGAAGTAGCCGGAAGCCACAACCACACGTTTCGTCATCCCACACCGCCTGACCGAATTTGAGTTCTACACTACACGAAACCTATAGCAAGCAATCTCCTCGCACCGTTGCGGCCAAGGGTCTGCAACAAGAAAACATCATTCCGCCAGTGGCCCAGTCATCAAGCTTCTGATGCTGTGAGCCAAACGCAGCCGGGGCCTGTCCGGCTGAGAAGCATGTCAACGGTCTTCCTCATTGAGTGGACGTGCAGGCACTCAATGGCATTCACAGGCGAAGCGACATGAAGGATGTGTGTGGAGCACGGCAGAGCCAGGCATACTGCAGGCAGAAATGGTCGGATCTGCGCCAAGCGAACTTTTTGCGCGGAAGCATCGCTTGCTATCGCGTTCTCTTGACCTGGATAGCATCGAGCCAGTAGTGGAGGGCTACTGGGTCTTCGGGTGGCATCAAACCTGAGTGCAAGTTCTGGCCTTGCTCCCTCTCCAGGGCGTTGCCGTGCTCCTCTTGACTCCTTCAGATTGATTGCAGTCCATAAGAAGGCCAAGGAACTCCGGCTGCCGCCAAGGCACCGGCCCATGCCTGGGCGTGGATACTCAATGCGTCCATCCGCCACAAACATCTTACAATATTATATATATATATACAGCATATATATATATATATATACGGGGAATACAGGAGAATACTTTTTCTTCCCCGCCTTTCCAGCAGCCATCGGTTTGGCCATCTCTGGCATACGGTCGATCTGCGCAGCCTGCTATCTAGAAGCTCAGATCGAGTTCCGATGCCTCTTGCATGCTGATGACGGAATCGTCGTGGAGCTCTTTTGCAACATGTGGCTTCTGAGGTGAACAGTTTCCGGACGGGGGGGAAGACACAAGAAGAATGACGAACTATGCTGCTTGTTGAAACGGCCAGCCAGGAAGCACAGCCCGAGTCTTGTCGCGCCTCAATCACCGCCGGGCCGTAAGATAGCTCCTCGCACTGAGTCGCAGCTTCTTCCGCCACTGGGCGAACTCTCCCCGCCTCCGCGGCACCTTTCGCCTGAAAGGCTCTGGGCACATTCGATGCTTTCGGTCTTGGAGGTCGTGGAGGCAGCGCGAAGCCAGAACTCTTTGCTAGAGCCTGGTCTTCGAAGCTCAGCGAAGCTGCAACAGGCATGATATACAGTAATTACAACATATAAAACACACACTCTCACACACAGATATATATATATATATATGTATTCTATACTGTATAATATTATATAAACACACACAGAAGTACATCACGCTAAACACATAACCTAAACTATGACGTATCGTAAAGGCTTTGCAAAACATACGCGTAAGATCAGGTAACAAATGCCGACTGTATGGCAGTGTATGGAATATAACGATTTGTGTGTCACAAATTATATATATATATATACTTATGTCTATGTATGTGTATATATGTATATGTATGTATATATATATATACACATAAAAAATATATAGTACTAGTGCAGTGCGAAACACAAAATACACGACGTGTAACATCTATATAGATACATGTAACACATTTTATGCCGACAATTGCCGACATATAGTTCGTCCCTGCGTGTAACTCCAGTCATCGAGTCATGGCTGAGGCGGCTTCTTTTGAGGCCGGTTGCTTGAGCGGTCGCTGGTAGCTCACCTCTGCGAAGGCTGCAGCAGAATGAGCAGCCAAAGAGCCGTGCTAACCTAGCCGAGCGACTGAAAGCTTCTTTGGCTCAATGGGCTTTGCTTTCACCCGCAGCTCTGACACAGCTGCTTGCCCGGGCTCCTCCAGAGGAGCTGGAGGTGCCGGAGGCCTTACCATATTTTCACGATTCCACTCTCTAACTCGGAACGCCGGTTGCGAGGGACTTCCCCTCAGCCAGAACCTCGGCTGCTGGCTGTAGGCCCTGGGTCGCTGATGCGTTCACCTCTGGCAGGTACAGGGATTGTGAGTCGCAAAGACACCTGCTAAAATATTAGGATATACTATACTATTGTGTCCTATATCACGCCATACTCTATATAGTATACGACCAGTAACATATGTCATTATTTCACGGCAGCCCGAAGACGTCCAAATGATTGGGCAGTGGTTCTTTTTGAAACATTGGCCGATCGTCTTCAAACGAGTGTCTCGGCTCCCTTACCTTGGCATGCTGTCTCTCTCTGATGTAGAAAGAAGTGAGGAGGTACAAGTGTGGAACGAACAAGACCGATACTGTAGCAAGCCATGGTTGCTGTTGGGCATGCGCTTTTGCGTATGATTTGCAATTCCCAGGACCTCGGCTGGTGGCTGGGTCGCTGATGCTTTCACCGGTGCCTGGCGCTAGAATCTAGAAGGTGTGAATCATTGCATCACATTGCAATCCGACATCTTCAAACCGGAGACAATGGAGCCAGCAATCCTCTAACTTGGTTGGTGATCTTTGCAAACTTTCCAAGCACAGCGCAACCTTACGCTCTTGGGGGGGCAGTCTTCAAAGTTTTGTGAGACCGTTTGACCTTGTCTATCTTCTTTGCTTTCAAGTAGGAAAAACCCTTCCAACAACTCAAACGATTTCCCGATGACCCTGATATTCTGCGCATCGTGCATCCACAAAGATCCACAGAGCCAAGAGAAGGCTCGTGGTGGCCTTCTTGGAGTACAGGCTGCTACAGTGCACGACGGTTTGGTCACAAGGGGCGAACCAAGAGTGTGATGGGCAAGTTTAGGTTGAGAACCCACGCCACAACCTCGAAATTTCCGCACTGTAGCAGGGCCTTCTCAGTCTCGTCTTTGGCGAAACTTTGCACCTCCCTCCAAGATGCTTTCAGGCCCTCCTTGTCTGGAGCCTGCCGAAGATGCACCAGGGAGATCGCTGGAAAGAGACTCCGGAATCCTTGTGATTTGCAGAGCCTCCCAAAGAATCAGGTCGTTGCCAGATCCCTGGCTCTCCTGCTCTTGCTCTTGGACAATCTATGCCATCTCTGTGTGTTGCAAGGAAGGAGTTGCCAGCGAGACCCCAAATCCTTCCGTCCTCTCCTACCTTGGCCCAGACCAGCACTTTCTTCGGATCCGATCTCTCCGGAACTTGCAGAACATCCCATGTGACCTCAACGAGCGAAGGTATGCCGTAACGTTTGCTTGTTCCTCTGAGGCTCTCTTTACGAAGCAAGTGCACGCAAGCTGCGTTTAAACTGCACATATGCCAGTCCCCATACACTTCGCAAGCAAACTTCGATTGACATTCCGGGCCTCGCATTGTGTGACGGGGATCCTCGGCTAGGCGCACTGGCAGGTGCGCGAGAGTGCCTCAAACGTGCTTGCCTTTCAGAACATCAAAGGCAAGACTCCATTGAAATCCATCGAAACTTTCCTTGGAAGCTGCTTCGGCACGTCTTCAGCTGAAGCAAACAAGATGCCAAAGTGTGCAGGCAAGACTGGCAAGACTATAGATTATAGCCTAGCGCTTCTTGGTGCAAGTCACTGGGGTGAGTTCCTCCTTGATGAGGGTATTGGTGTCCTCGTTTGCTCAGCTGTGGCTCGTCTCTGTCCAGAACATGCAGCGGACACGTGTCAAAAACCACGGGGCTCGACCCTGCCTCGACAGCACCATACCACTTCGTGCTCTCCGTGTCCTTTAGCAAGGACTCAGGTCTTAGACCGGAGGACCCAGTGAGGTTCACTGGCAATGGCCTCGTATGGTAAGATGCCACCATATGGGTCGAGGACCTCGGCCGCTCTAGCAGAGCTTTATGGCGCAACTCCGCGAAATCTTCTGGCACTTGGCAGCCCACGGCCCGCGCAGCAGTTTTTTATCTAGTCGACATCAGCTGTCGGCCATATGTACAAACAGCTGTTGCTGGAGGCAGCTGCTTCCCGAAAGTCCCGTGTCGTTCTGTCTTAGAACGAAGCCTTGGGACAGCTCGAGAGCTTTCAAGTGTCGGATTCGGTCTCACCTGAGCCGCTGGAGTTTGATTGCTGCTCAGCCACCTGCAGCATGGCCCAGGTGGCTGATGGGGCGCACTTACAGGTGACCCCAAATCGGCAGGCAGAGCTCCACCCCGGAGTACAGAAGCCGGCCTGGGCCAAGACATCCTGGTCCAGCTTCCGACGCCATGTGCGTGGGGAATGGATGTCTTCAAGGGTCTTTGTGCCTGGGCTTCACCCCTGCTATGACTGGATAGCACACGCTGTGGCTTTGTGCAAATGTTCAGACGAAGGCTCTGAAGAAATAGTCCAGCCGGTTGTCCAGAAACTTAGATGCCATCTCCTCGCTGATAAACTGCCGCACATCCTCGAGAAGAAGTTCTTCCGCATCCTTCGGAGCAGCTGTATTCTGGCCCTAGCAAAGAGAAGGCTATGGACAGCACATCTAAATTCAAATGATCTCCCGAAGCTGAGCGCCCATCAGCTCCCTGTCTCGCAGCCACAGACTGAAGTGTTTCCATGTCTTTGTGTCTGAGAGCTTCCCAGCCCATCTTCTTCACAAAGTCCTGCAGCACATCGTGTTCAACTAGGGCCTCGCATGGCTGTCGCTGTACGACCGTCTCCTCCAGATCCTCAATGTGCAGGAGGGCGTGCCTGCTTGGGCCTGCTGCCCTGTGGCAAATGGGGCCCTATGCAGTGCTTACTTTATTGCTACACTGAAGTATACGATGATTGCAGAGAACACAGTACAGTTTAGTCTGGCCTTGTGTAGGTCGTCTCTTGATGCCCAGTGGACGGCAAAGAATTGGTCGGAGCTGTATACATATGTGTAGATATGAATATGTGTAGTCACGGAACCTATCCACGACAGCAGGTGCCCATATCTATATGTTTATGAACGTATGCACGGATGCATGCACGCAAACATGTATGCGCTCACAGATACAGATGTGAGTAGTGAAGGCACGTTAAATTTATTCAGGGCTCTATGTTCGGCGCTGACTCTCGGCCATGCCAGGCGAGGTTCTTGGTACATTGCGGGCTGGAGGTGAGACCTATGTTCAAGTTTGCTCGGGGACATAACGTGATATCATCTCCAATCAACCACACGTTCTGAGGAGCTCACCGCAGGTGCTACTATATGAGGGTCCCTCATTTTCTGAACTCCCATATACCAACAACTCCTGGACCAAGGAAGTTTGGCCCCGCAGGCGCTTGAGGGTTGGGTCGCTTTGTCACCCTCGACGTTTGCAATTCCTGGATGTGGTGGCATGTTTACTCCAAATATTGCTTATGGCAACACTCGGGCCGATGAACCGTTATCATAAGGACTGCTCGTACGAGTACGCAGAGCAGCTGCGCTTGCTGCTGTTCATGCCAAGTGCCCCGTGCCTGTAAGCCCATCGAACTCGATCTTTCTCGCGCAATGCTTTCTCTGCGTCCTCCAGTGCTCTTTCCCATTGCTCTTTTGCCTTGTGCAGGGGTGCGAGGTCGAACCTGTGTTGTTCTAGTTTTGTCCAAGGTCCACTTTCGCGCAGTAGAGTCAAAAATATACGAGTATATATATATATATATATATGTGTGTGTGTGTGCATGGTATATATGTATATATATATATAGATGGTTAGCTCGTCTTTTAATGAGGCCGCATTCAACGAACGGCAACTCTTGCCGGCCTTGAGCTGTTGCTGGTAGGCCTTCTTGGCTTCGAGGTACTCTGTTTCCACCAGCTCCTGCCATGTCAAATGAACCCTATCGAGCGACATCTGGTAACAACAAGCCGTTACTTCAGAAATGCTGAAATTCTGAAAAGCAGTCGCTACGATTTACGATAAACTGAAGCTGCCTTCTCCTGCTTGGTGAGCTTCTTGCCCTTGGACAGGCGATGCAGACCTCCCTCGAGTACCACAGTGGGCAAAAAGCACCAGGCCTTTGCGTTCAAGTGGGGAACGCCCCTTTCATCGAAGCCGCTCCATTTCCCCATATGCTCGCCTTGCTCAAAGCCCAGCACACTGACAAAACTGCCGGAGACGTTTGACGAGGCTGTAGCCCGTGTGGAAGTGCCATTTGGCCTCCTGAGCCTCAGGGGATGTGAAGCAGTGGCCTAGGCCGGAAACCCCCTGAAACCTGGGGCAGGGCATCCCACTGTTTCACCTCTGAACCGTCACCATCCCTCACCGTATCAGCCCCGGAGTTGTCTTATGGCAGTTCTGTCAGAGCTTGCGCAGATGCAAACCCGTGAGCGTCCGAAACGGAGACCGGAGGTCATGAGAGTTTGAAACAAGCAGGCTGGATGTGGCGCTTACAAAACGACGAGCTTCCCTCAACCCTAAAACCCTCAACCCTCGACCCTAAGCTTTGTAGAACTAGAGGCAAGTTGACTGCCTTTCAGAGAGAGCGAGAGAGAGAGAGAGAGAGACAGTGTGCCGAGGACCTGGAAACCTCATGTAAAAGCAGATCACGTAAATAGAAATGTGGACAATAATAATTCGTTGTAGGATTGTAGTTTGTGTCCGTGGTCCCAAGGCCCACTGTCATTCGACTCCTGAACAACTTGTGTCGCAGGTTTTCCTGTCTCTTCCACCGTGGGTGCTCTTCCGCCTCCTTGTGCCAAGCTTGTCTAGTCGATAAGCAAGCCCCACCCAGCGGGAAAAAAATGGCTCTGCTTCTGCCTGTCTCTCCATCTCACAGGCTGGGGGCTCTGTAGCTCTTTCTATTGCCTTCTATGATTAGAGGAGACCTGGGATATGTTGCAGGGGCATGGACTGAGGTCCGGTTGTGTGGTCGGGGCGATCTGCCGGTGGAGAACTTGGGGACGTGTGGCCGGGAGCATGCAAAAGGACCCACCTCTGTAAAGAACTGCCTGACAATGGTCTTCTGGAAAGAAGCGCACCAAACAATCGCTATCTTTATCCAAAGCGTCAATTCGATGTTCTCTAGAAGTGGCGAGATGATGCAGGGGAGAGGATTGGACGCATTGACGGGGCAAGGGAATGCATGCCAAGGACGTTACACTTTACAGACAGTTTGAACAGGCGACGAGCCAAACAGGCTAAATAGGCGGAAGAAGAGAACTAACGAAACTAACGACACAAAGACTGCATGCCTCGAGAATGCCACCTAGAACTGGAGCCTTACAAAAGCAAAACCATATTGCAACAGAAGCCGACGCGTAGCAAGCGCGTGATAAACGAGGTAGAAAGTCGGGCAAGCCGTTCGTGTAGCCGTTCCTGTAGGAATAGATTGAATCGATAATAGGAGGGGATAGAAGAAGAAGGGACAAGATGGGAAAAGAGGTCACCAAGAGGAGGATCATGGTTGCAGCAACCCGTGAGCAAGTCTCCATGCTCCGATGCTCCGCTTCTGAATGTCAGCTGTCTTCTTACTAGGAACAGCTTCGCATTGGACCTGCTGCACAGCCGACCAAGAGGACCACCCCTGGCCTTTGGGCGGGAGAAAGCCCTGAACAATGACAAGAATGACCATAAGCTGGCCAACGAAAGAGTATGTGCGAGTTGCGAAGGGCTTTTGTCGCAGGGGCTTGCAATCACAACTGGGTGTCATCAAGCAAGCCTGAAAACTACGCCAAACCTCGAGGAAACGTGCGCAAAGATTGTTTTATGGGCCTCTTCCGGTGGGCGGGCTTCAATATCATCAGGATCCACATCCTTACGTGCAAACGCCCGATCACATGAGCTTGCCAGGGCCACTGAGGGCTAGTAGGGCCGAGTTCCTGCGTGACTCTGCTGCGCACCGTCATGGCATCAACAGGATGGATCGGCCAATTCAAGGCACATTGTCATCCCTCGTGGTGCTGTCAATTCTGTTCTTCTGTCAACTTGCTAACTGCAAGCGTAGCGGGAAAGTGGCGATCGCTTCGGACAGTACATCACATCTGCGGCACAATTGGCCTACCGATGTCTACCGGCCGACGAAGCCAGACGTGGCCACAGAAGTAAGCACATGCATGTCTAGAAATGCTCAAGGGGCCTCAAACTGGTCCAAGGTAGAAGCTGCCTGTTGGAGTTGATCTGCGGGCTCGAGAACGGTCTGCATGTCTTCTTGCGCTGCTTCCACCTTCCAGCATGCTCCGTGAAGAAGAGGCATCGCTCATGCCCTGTTCGCATAAATAGATAGAAACGGGGCGTCGTTAGCACGGATGCAGTCACTGTGGAAGCAAATGAGAGCACAACTTCACAGATGCCTCATCGTAGCCTCAGTGCCACAGATTCTACCCCTAGATCGCACTGCCACCGCAGCATCACCAAACGGAGATAAGAAGCTCATATAGGAGGCCGGGCACTATCGACTCACTGGGCACGGAATGCCATGGCCGGCGTGCTCATAGGGCCATATTGCTTGATGGAATATCATCTGAGATACTCCACACCATCCCCATATACAGACGAAGGCCGTTGGCAGTGTCAGTAGCATTTGCCGCTCGTGCACACTAGACTCTAGCTAGACTCCAGACAAGATAACTTCGCATGCAGGCCTGTTAGGCTCGGGAATTTGCACCACATTGCCACTTCCTTCTATTATACTGATCATCAGCCAAAGCATGCCGAAGTCTCGGAAAGTCTCTGTAGCAGATGCCCATGCGCAGCTCAACAGACCACATGCAACCTGAACTGCAACTGCCTCCTGGTCTTTGGCTTCGCCGCCATAGACCGAAACGCTTCTGAGAAGCGCAAAGGCAACTGCCCAACTTTGGGGTCAGGTGACACATTTCTACTCCGCGACTGCTGATTCCACATTCGGCATTTTGAGCCCAAGAACAGTAGCTTCAGTCAAACATGATTTAACTTTGGAAGATTACGAACATTAACACTTCACTTCTCGCCCCTTCGGCTCGCATCTCCGCAAAGGCGGCTGTAAGCCCAGCTAACAAGAAGGGAAAAACGACTTAACTAGCTTTCGGTCGAAAACTGGTTGACGCAGCCAAATCAGATCTCCACGGGCATTGTCCAGTACCGATAGTACCGATCTACCTGTCAGTGACAATGGAGAGCAAAGCTTGGCCGGAATCGAAGACATTGCCAAGGAGAGAGTGAGATGTCCCAGTCAAAGCAAACTCGGCTGCCGGCACCTGCACGCCTGAGTTCCTAGAACACATTCAAGACCAAGCCGTCCAGATTGGCTTCTTGATCTGGGAGCTCCATGATGGGGAATGTGGTCCGTCGCTCATTTGGTGCTCATCGATCGGCGTCGGGTGAATCGCCTGAGTTCTGGCTGCGGCGTCGTCTCGGCGTCGAGCAGCCCTAGCGAGTGAAGCAACTATTACCCAGGACAAAGTGCCGTCAGAGTCGCAAGACTTCTGCCCGTGCCCTTGCCCCATTCATCCAACTGTAGCACCAAGGTGAGATTTCGATCCTTCTCCTCAGCCGACTGCACACGGTCGGAGAGCTCGCTTGTGCAGCGACAGGTGTCTTCCATGCAGGCCTTGTCAGGAGTCCAAACGGCCACGAAGTATTCCTCAAGTGCGCGCGGAGACGAGGGGCATGGGTCTTGGCGCATAGCCGATTGGATGTATTTGGCCAAGTGACTCCGGGTGTCAACTGCCGTGGGATCTCCTGCCACTGTGACACGCAAGCCCCGTGGCTGCTCGCATCTTACCCGATCCCTTTCCTCGACGAGCTCGCGCTCATCCGATCTGCGGCTATGGAGCACTTCCGGTGCTTGGTGTGGAGACAGCGGCCCGTACACAGCGAACTGGAGCCTTAGAGCGTCTTGGAAGCTAAGCTGCTCCGTTGACTAGATACTCGGATGAGTTAGCACATCTGCATGCTTCTCAGGCTCGTCATGTATGATGGAGATCCTGGCAACAGCTGCTCGGGTGGAGGGGGGCGGCCACATGTCAGACTGTCAGTGAAGCAAATCGTGCAAGCTGAGGCCTTTGATCCGGTGGTCGTTCTGAAGCAAGCTCACGAAGCCACGGGCGGCCGCTTTCACTTCGAATCGCAGGAGCTGATTGCACATCGACGCTCCGATGGTCGTCAGCTTGGTCCGAGCAGTCGCCCACGTTCTGTCAAAGAATGCCACGTCCACGCATGAGAAATGCTTCAGAAAATCGGTGTCGCTCATCCAGAAAGCTCCGTCATGGTCATCGACTTCCACATCAAAAGCCTGCTTTGTCTTTGGGGTCCAGCAAGCACTCTTATCGCTCCAGTCGCCAGTCCATTCGTGATCACCCCAGGGATTTCGCAAACGAACGAGTCGAACACCGCATGCCTCATGCACCGTGAGCAGAGTGTATGCGTGTCCCGGCACCAAGCCATCCAGGGGAGCTTTCCCTCCACCCTTTGTCAGGTTATCCACACCCTTCGTGCCAGCCACCATCACATATCCTTTGGTGTCGAAGGTGCTCCTCGGAGTCAGCCAACTGCCAAGCGAGTTCCCCAAAGAAGCTCTCCGACATCGCTACAGAGAGTTCCGACTGAAGCATCTAAGGTATCTGGGGCTAAACGGCGTTAGTCTGTCGAAGCCGAGCTGCAGTGCTTGAAAGAAGCTGTCCGGCGTTGCAAAACCACGTGGGAGCTGTCCCTTGAGTTGATACCTTGCAATTCCGAGTTCACATGAAACGACAACGGTACACAAGCATATTAGCATGACTCGGATGAAGTGAACCTCGAGCGGCCGCTTGCCAGCTGCACCCAGCAAATCCATCAATGCTTGGTACCTCAGAGCTTGCATCTCGACGGGGCATGCGACGGGCTCAGTTCCGTTAAGACACGGCTGGTGTGCTTTATGAATCCGACGGTTTGGCAAAGACAGCAGAGCTGATGAAGCCGAAGCACGGAATTCCACCCTCGATCTGCTCGTACGAACCGTGCAGCTTGGCCCATGCCTTCTCCAACAGCGCCACCCAAAGCTCGTTCACCGTCTGGCCTGCGAGATTCTTCAGACGGCTTGGCGCTAGCTACCTCTGCGGGCTGCCATCGCAGCCTTCGCTCTGCAAAGCTTTCAAGGAAAACGGAGCACCACAGTCGAACGCACAATTATTCCAGCAGGTTCGCCACTCCCCAATCTCGCCTTCCCCTTCGACGTTGACATGTGCATAGCAGGGCTTGCCCGTCGATGGGGAACATGGGATCAGATCATCCACAATGACTTTGGTCAGCTGTCCGTTCTTGAAGCACGAGACTTCGTAGACACCAAGGCTGCTGTGCTTGTCGCTGCTGAAGAGTTCGCGGATGAGCGGAGGCTGCTCTGCCACGGCTGCCAGAGCTGCCAGGTACCAACAATCACCCAAAGCTCCCTGGTGGATGTCACATGGCGTGATCGAATCAGAGAAGACTCTGATTTCTCCCTTGTTGCAGAACTCGCTGGGGCGCTTCCAAACAACACAAGGGTTGTCTTGACTCTGCGGTTGGTTGAACAGCGCAGTATCGTCGGGGAAGAATTCCGCATCAATGAACCTTGGCAGCGACATGCAACGGCAGCATGCTGGCACTTTCCACCTGTCTTGGTGCAAATGGACGGCTGCGAAATGCCTCTTTTCGAGCACGCCTCCTGTGCCACAATGCGCACAATTCAGCAGGAAAGCTCGGACCTACGAAACAACAAGTCGCAAAGACCCTCGGAGAATGACGCCTCGATCTTGGCTGCCGAATCGAACTTGGATGGAACAATGTTACAGGTTTTGAGGTTCGCCACGATGTCGTGCCGCCTCTCACTGATTCGATTGCAACCCCTCACAGTGGTCTCTCGGATACCAGGCCTTTTCACTTCCTCTGCTGTCTGCTGCTGCACCAGCTTACGATCTGCTGGCTTTGGCACCCAGCTGTACGTGGCCCGAAGCCTGAGCTCACACAGCTGACAACGATGATTGGTGCTCTTTCTCGGGGCGGGGTTGGAGGCAGAGGGAGGTGAAAGATTAAATTCCATCTTTCACATCTTTCACGGCGGGTATGTTGGGGGCGGGGAGTGAACGATCAAATGTTATCTTTCACGGCTGTGTGTTGCGGGCGGGGCGAGGGCTGAAAAACAAAACTTGATCTTCCACGGCGGGGAGGGGGTGCCATGAACTGAGATGAAAGATTAACTTTTATCTGTCACGTTGGAGGGTTGGGATATGTTGGGATTTAGCTTCATGGCAGGGGTTTAGGGGCGGGGAGCGGTGTGAAAGATGAGCATTGGAACATTTATCTTTCACGGCGGAGGGGTTGGGGGCCGGGGAAGGGGGTGAAAGATGAACGTTTATCTGTTTATCTTTGACGGCAGGCGGGTTGGGGGCCGGGAGCGGGGTGAGAGATGAACATTCATCTTTCACGGCACGGGGGGGGGGGGGGGGGGGGGNNGGGGCGGGGAGGGGGGGGTTAACTTTATCTTTCACGGTGGGGGGTGGGGACCTTCAGTTGGACTCCGTTGGGCACCCCCAGTTGGGCAGGTGCCTAGTCTGCAGTGTCTGAAGTACAGCAAACATTCATTAAATACGGAAACAAGAAGATGGGGGATGGGAGGACATGTGAGTGCAGCAGAGCTTCGTGTACCCCTTCTTCGGATCAACCTTCATGGGCTCAGGGCAAACACTCTGCACAGGGCGACGCGCAGCTCGGACTACCGACCTGGCCGATTTGGCAAAGCTCCACCGTCAATCCCGGCGGCACCTACGTGCTTCACTGATCTGTTGCAACCTTCTCTGTGCACCCGGCTCTCAAGATCCGGGGCTTGGGCATTGCACGTGTGCGAGGTCCCTTTGCCAGGCGAAGCGCGAAGTTCCTCTGGAATGAATGCAGGGTAGGGTGCGACTGTGACAGATTCCTACGGCCTCAGGTTCATCCTTCGTGTTGGGTCGTAGTCGGTGGGATATTGATATGCGGGACATGAAGCAAGACCACCACTCCAGCGCTGAAAACTGAAATCAAATCGTTATGTGCGAACCTGCCCTCCCCAGCGGTCCAGATTCACTGATTTCGAGATGTCCACGGTGAAGTTTAGATTGGCGAGCTTCTTGTTGCACAAGCGCAATTGAAAACAGCTGCTTTTGCGATCATACCGCTGCAGCAGAATCACCCCCTCCTTGGCTGCTGGGGGATGCTTTCGTCAGTCTTACTGGCGAAACACTCATGGACGCACGCATACATGCAATATGATGCAATATCTGCCCGGGTGCCTGCAAGACCTGCTTCTTCTCGTCGCTTTTTTGTGTGGCATCCGCATGTTCTGCCTTACCCGCGGATGCTTGAACTGGCGACTTGCTCATCATGGGCTCCGGTTTCCTGGCGGCACCATCTCAGACAAACCCCGTATCTCCTTCGTGGACTTTTTGTGGCCGTGGCAGGATGTTTAAGTGCATCCAAGCATCTCATCGGATGGATCGCCGGGAGTGGCTGACCTTGTCAATGCTCCAAGCCCCAAGCCGGCCCAACTTGTCAGTGTCTGGGCACAGTTGCATAGGTTTGTCAGCTCAATCGAAGCCCCATTTGGTGCTTTTGTTGGCGTCGTCAGATTGTGCTGAAAGGCAAGGGCTCCTGCCGCGCCCAGAATTTTTTCCTCCCACGAATCCCGCAGAAGGTTTGCAGTGCAGGAAGCGAGACAGTCTAATATATATATATATATATATGTGATCGATGGTCAGTGAGTGTAGATATCTGTCGCGCGGGTCAGGACAGCCGAAGCAAGTTCGGCGGAAAATTACGAAAAGAATTGTGCCGCCGGGGATTTTCAGCCAAACACTTCGAGAAACCAGTGCTGTTTTCAAAGCCGTGTGAATGTGAATGAAGCCTCCGCGTGGGATACTTCGGACGATCCTGCGAATATGCTGGAATTGCATGCAAACAGCAGGTGGATGACGATTCCGAACGTCGGGTGAATCGGAGTGCACATACGTGCAAGTAGGCATGAGCGGAGGCAGCAGACAACACCAACCAGGACAGACCTAAGCACTGTGCAGTGACAGGTGCGCCGGCCGACATCTGCTAAGCCAAGCAGCCTGGGTGGGCCCTCGTCTTCCGGTGGCGCTTCAATGGAGGCCACGTCGGAACCAGAGAAGCGCCTTGCAGGCTGGAGTGGCGATGGGCCCGGGGGCCAAACGCTCGGCCTTGGCGATACTGCAGCGGCTTCCAGGAGAGACTGCTTCGAGCCACTCACAAAGCATTAGACATCATTAGAACTTTCGCAGGTTCGGTGCTGTGGCTTCAGCGAATTTGTAAAGTGCTCTTGACAGCGTGAGCGGGCCCTCTTCTGGGAGCCCAGCGAACGCGGCGCGTCATCGTCGGACGGCGCTTCACTCGGGGCGTTCGGCTCTTCCGGCATGGCAGCTCCGCCTTTCCGCGGGCGGGCGCTGGAGGCGAAGCTTGCAGCTGACGGCCTGAGTCGGATGCCGAGTCAACCGAGTGCTGGAATTCGCTTTCGGCTCCGACTATGCGGTAGCTTATCCTTCGTGGAACTCGACTCGCTTTTCAACGAGCACCTTGCGCGAAGCCGAGCACCCAACGGCTCCTCCTCCTCCTCCGGTGGTGCCGCCGCTTCCCAGGGCGAGTGCAACTCGTCAGGCGACGAGTGCATATAGCGTGCAGGCAGGTCCAGCGGAGGGACAGGAGCTGATGCAGAGAGAGGTCTGCCGCTTTGACTGCCGTCCATTCTGTTCGTTGGCATTGGCCTAGGTCAATATTATACTTCCCAAGGCCACGCATGACATCGGAAGCTAAGATGCAAAGTCTACATTCGACATTTACCGGTGATTTCACAAACACTGTCTGCGCCATGAAACAGACTTGAAGAGGTGCTTTGGGTGCCACGGTGAAAACAAGCCGTGTGCATCTAAGATCATCTACAGTAAGTGCCTGGCGAATCCTCCTCTGGTGGTGCTTCTGCTTCACAGGGCGCATTCAACTCGTCGGGCACAGGCATGTAGCCGCGACCGTTGCTCGTTCTCGTTGGCAATGTGTGTTCCGGCACTCTCGACGACAGCCAAGGCTGGGATACCGTGGGCCAAGAACCAAGCCTCAAAAAGAGTACAGTATGTGACAGGACACATTGGACAGGTCCGTGCTCGGCATCTAAGCATCCGGCAGGTCCTGCTCTGGTGGTGCTGCAGCTTCTCGGGGTTCAGTAAGGTCTTGCGGTGCGGTGTGCGCGGAGGGCCGCACGCTGGGGTCACTTCTGCATGACCCAGTCAGAGCTGCTGATGCAAGCGGCATCGGCCTAGGTTTGGAAGGAAAGAATGCTCAAGCTCTAAACGTGACTGTCAATACACAGCTCTTGACCCTGCTGTCGTGTTGTAAGACTGGGATGGCAGGACCAAGAGGGACGACATGACAACAAAGTCCTCCACACCATGGGCAAAGCAAAAACTCAAGACCTGTAGGGTAGGAGTAGTCCTGACCCGGCTCTGAAAAGCTGCGACGCAACTTGTGGAGAGCAGTCGGAATCGTTGCTTCAGGGCTCCAGCAGGTGCAGGGTTTGGTGCCTGCCCCGCCTGCTCTTTTCCTTGCGACTTCCCAAAGGGTGCACTCAAGCCTACCGTGATCCTGTCAGCCAAACCAGCAAGAATCGCGACACTTGGGCCCTCTGCACTTTGCAAACGAGTAGGAGCACAATTCCACGGCCGGTCGTATCGCCGCAGTTGCTTTGATCTCTGAGCTGAGGCTGTGGCTGGTGCTCTTTGCTGGATCGAACCTGAAGCTGGCCCATGTCCTGGCAACAAAAGAACGTCAAAGAAGCAAAGCACACTCATTTCAACAGTGCAGACATTTACGCACGGCACTCGCACCTCGGCAATCTCGAGTTGGAGTTCATCTACCAACCGCCTTTGCTCCTCCATCATCGCTCGCATGCGCTTTCGCAGATCTTGATGCTGCGTCTCTGCCACGGAGATCGAACCGTCTAGCCGGCTTGGTGATACAAGCTTTTCCGAAACTGGCTGCAATCCCTGTGAAGAGCTCACTTGCAGCTTCAGCTTGGAATTCTCCAGCTCCAGCCGGGAATTGCTGTCACGCAATTGTTGGCATTCTAACTCCAGGCTTCGCAGCCTTTCCTGCAACGACTCATCGCTGAGCCTCGGCATTGACACTGTTGCAGCCGCCGGCGGAGTAGGAAGCTGCATTTGTCCCGGAAGCACCAGCTGCGTGTCCATCCATGGTGCCGGGGTTGGCAAACTCATGCACTTGCCTTGCTGAGTGTTCAACGTAAATATGGTCGTTCTCAAGGCGAGGTGCTGTGAAGACGTGCAGTGAAAATTCCTTCAAGCTCTGCTACCGGGCTGCCACATCTGGTAGGCCATCTCAGCTTGACCACGCCAATCAGCCGGCAAACACGCTTGCAATGATTCCAATATTGTCGGCATGCTATTTCAAGCTTTGGCTCAGCCCTACAACGGGCCTTACATACGATATCTTTCCGGTGCATCTACAGTAGGTACAGCAAGAAGAAAATGCTGGCAACTGCTATCTTCTACAGCAGATGAAACACGGCAGGCGACATGTGGAATCTACTTCTACTCTTTACTTCCATTTAGTTGAAGACACACTCAGCCAACGTGCTGACATATGCTGAAATGCGCCCGTTTTCAATTGCTTGCGGCGCAGATTCGAAGTTAGAAACGTGACAAATCAATGCCACGAGAACAAACTTGACAAATGCACGCGCCGCAGCAAACGCCTTGTATGGCTGTTGCGGGCTATGCCACCGACCGGTGCTTCGCCGCTCGCCATCCCATTCACAACTGAGCTGTCCTGTTTCTGTACTGGTCATGGTAGGAAGGCATGAGCAGAGGAGTTCTTCATTCATGCCAACGACAGTGCAGGCCTAGCGAGGCCACTGGGGTTCAGTGAAACGGCAGGTGTACGTGTTTTACACCTTTACGAGCACAGCGTGAGTACATGGAAACCAGAAGAGTACCTAGACGCTACTGAGGTCCCAATCCAAGTCCGAGCCATTAGAATGCATCTTCTCACACGCTGGCTGGAGCTTTCACCTTCAGACAACCGTTCGCAGTCAAGCTTCT
>CAJNDV010033987.1:1582-32141 GCA_905221635.1 Symbiodinium sp. CCMP2456
GTCTGTACGTGGGTTACGGTTTTTAGGGTTCAGGGGTTTAGGGTTAGGGGTTCATGGGATTAAACCCTAAACCCTAAACTCCTAAACCGTAAACCCTAAACCCTAAACCCTTAACCCTTAACCCCTAAACCCCTAAACCCTAAACCCTAAACCCTAAACCCTAAACCCTAAACCCTAAACCCTAAACCCTAAAGTCCCTAAACCAACTCTAAACCCGCTGGGGCTCAGTCGATTCACTTCAACCCCTCGCGGGGGAGCTCAACATGTCGATTCACTTAATCCGTTCGCCGGGGCTCAACATGTCGATTCACTTAAACCGCCTCAAAAATTGTTTCGCGAGCCCGTGCTCCCGGCCTCGGTGGGCTGTGCCCTGCCCGAAGGTTTATCGAATATCTGTGGAATATAGAACAGCACTTAACAATCGCCATCCCAAACCACTCACGGCTTAATCGCTGGCAAGCTACAAGGCTTGAGTCCTTTTAGTCCGAATCGGAACATGGCGGTTGAGAAAGATTTAGATACGTTGTGCTGCTTGATTTTCGCTACTAAGCCCGAAATTAGACCCTGAACACCGAAACACCTGCGATGACTGCTCAAGAAAACACAAAAAAGCCATGATTAACCCGACAAACTCGAGAGCTCCAAAACGCTCACACATCCTCGAAAGCTTCATATCCCGCCAACGCAGCCTCGAAAAGCTTCAATACATTCATTCCAGGACCTCAACACCCGCAACCACCTTGAACACCTTCAAAAGGTCTCAACACACTCGAATACCCTCAACACCCGCCTCAGCACCCTTGTGCCCGTAACACCCTCAAGCACCTGCAAAAATCTTCACACTCGAGAAACACCCGCAACAACCCACAGCACCCTCAACACCCTCAACATCCTCACACCTCACGAGTCTCAAAACCCTCAACCTTGGCCCAGCCTTAAATAAACACTACACCCTGAAGCTGCATTTAAGGTGGTTTTAAGCAATCACGAACAGTTAAAGTGGTTTGGATGGCTTAAGCATCCCGTCTGTTCACTTCAATATGCTCAGGCCACCGACGAAACTTACGAAACCCAATACATGTGCGAAAGTTCCCAAAAAACTCCAATCAAATCCTCAACCTTGATAGCCGTAATGATAATAAACCCCAAACAAGTCTTTAAGCTCATGTCCAAGATCTCACGAGCAATCCTGGCCCGAGAAGCAGCAAAGATCCAGGCAACCCTGAAGCCGCCGCCCGGAAACTCTCCACGTTTTCCGTAGCTTCCATCAACACACAACAGTTGGCACAGTAGCATGAGCATCTATCACAGTGTGCTCCCTCCGTATGCGCCCCGGTCAAAGATCAAATGCCATCAACAAGACAACCGCATCTTGTGCATCCGCAGTAGCAGAAAACCAAGAGCACTTGGCGCACTAGCGTAAGCACGCACCCCATCATACTTCCAATGCTCTTCTCTGTCTGCACATGCCCCAGTCACAAATGAAATGCCATCGAAATACCGGCCTGTGTGTTAAGCAACTTCGTGGCCGACGGTTGGCACACTAGCATGAGCCGCTACCCTGTCGCGCTCCGACTGCTCCCATCCGTATTTACCCCAGCGAAAGAGCAAAATGCCAACTGCACCTGCAATAGCTTCAAAACCATCCAACAATAGCATTTGATGCATTGTGGTTCATGGTTCGCTGGTACCTTCCAGGCATTTCAGCAGACGTTGTGTCGGAACATCATGCGCCGCGGTGAATGCAGTGGTTCGTGTCGAAAAGCTTTTCTGCGCGCACAGCTCTGCATTGTCTCTGCAACGGTGAATACCTTTGGAGCCACCCTGCAATCCAGAACAAATCACACCCATCGTCTTTCACTGCGCAGCGCTGTAGGACTGACACCTGCAGCTCGGAGACCAATCATGTCGTATCAATGAGGGTAGAATGAAATGCCAGTTTCGATGCCTCTCACATCACCACCTTCGCAAATGCAAAGCTGAGCTGCTAACCGAACGGAGCCGTGACTCGTATGTCAGTTGTGCACCTTGGCAGAACAAAACATGCACCGACAAAACCTTGCATCCCTATGCATCGACTTTGGCTTGTTAGTCGCGAGCGGTGCAGGTCTGCAGAGTTCGGATTCTGTTTCGAACAGGGTACAACCCTCCCTCACGATGGAACCTCAGTGTTGGCTCAGCGCAACCAGATGCTAAGCAGTGCACTTGCCAGGTTTATGAACATCAAACCGGCAGGTGTATGGCGTCTGGCATCGCGATCGCCCATGGCGAAATGAGAACTGGATTGTGTGGACTGTCCTGCCGACGAATACATGGGGCACGAAGAGTTACTTCTCGCTCAGTCTCGCCCACACCACAAGCAACAAGGTTACATCTACTGCGTCGAGTCTTGGTCGTCAATCTTTTGCCTCGTGCACCCACGAACTCTTCACACAGGCATTTGCCGCAGAGTCCTCTGCCAGATGAGGGAGCATGCAAGCTGCTTCTTGGTGCCTGCCAATACGAAGGAGGATTTTCGAGCGTTACACCTGATTGAAATAAAACAAGATTTGCTCGCTCACCTGCCGTGGTACACGGTCTGGTTGAAGCACGCGCAGCCGTTTCACCCGGTTGCGCCTCCACGGATCTACCAGCTGAGACCGTCGATTGTCGAGTCACTATGCAGCCGTAGACAATCGTCCAAAATGCCTGCTTTCGCCGAATGCCTTAATAATTGCGCACCTGCAGACTCGTTATCCATAACATGCGAAGGGAGTGCTGCTAGACAACGTGACACAAGCCAGGTCGCGTTACAGGACGACTAGCAGTTCAACATTGAGCTCTCGCAGGTGTGTCCAACCTCCACAGCACTTCGGGGCTACTCCACGCCGCCAGGTCCTCACCGGGTGATGACACGTGCAAAGGAAAACAAAACCTAGATACCAAAGCTCGTTTCCTGACTTCGAGGGCTGACAGTGTGCATGGCAATGCGCTTGCGAAACTACTCACAGGCACTCGAAGCTGCATAAGCGACCTAGGTCTTCGCATGCAGGTGACATCAAACACAACTCGCGATCCCGCAAAAGCGGGATAAGTTCTTTCCGATGGAGTGACTCGACGTCTGGTGGAGTGGCTCGACGTCTGGTGCAGCATGCAACAGAGGAGTGATAGATTGGCCGCCATCCAGCCGCTGACCCGTCCTGCCCGGTCATGGGCCTCAAACACAATGTGAACCAGTGCCTTGCCCCAGTACTAACAGCAAAAACAGCAGCTGGAGGAGCAGCAGTAGTAGTAGTAGCAGTAGCAGTGCAGTAGCAGTAGGCCGCAGCAGTAGTAGCAGTGGTGGTGGTAGTAGTGGTGGTGGTGGTAGAAGTAGTCAATAGTAAATAGCAAGTAGTAGCAGTAGTAGTAGCAGTACTACTAGTAGTAGTAGTATTAGTAGTAGTAGTAGTAGTAGTAGTAGTGTAATAGTACTGGTGGTAGTAGTAGTAGTAGTAGTAGCAGTAGCAGTAGCAGTAGTAGTAGTAGTAGTAGTAGTAGTAGTAGTGGTAGTAGTAGAAGTAGTAGCAGTAGTAGAAGTAGTAGTAGTAGTAGTAGTAGTAGTAGTAGCAGTAGCAGTAGCAGTAACAGGAACAGCAACAGTAACGGTGGCAGCAGTAGTGGCAGTGGTGGTGGTAGTAGTGGTGGTGGTGGTAGAAGAAGTCAGAAGTAAATAGCAAATAGTAGCAGTAGTAGTAGCAGTACTAGTAGTAGTAGTAGTAGTAGCAGTAGTAGTACTGGTGGTAGTAGTAGAAGTAGTAGTAGTAGTAGTAGTAGTAGTAGTAGTAGTACTGGTGGTAGTAGTAGTGGTAGTAGTAGTAGTAGTAGTAGCAGTAGCAGTAGTAGTAGTAGTAGTAGTAGTAGTAAAGCAGGTGGTGTAGTAGTAGCAGTAGTAGTAGTAGTAGTAGTAGTAGTAGGAGTAGGAGTCAGCAGTGGTGGTAGTAGTAGAAGTAGAAGTAGAAGTAGAAGTAGTAGTAGTAGTAGTAGTAGTAGTAGGCGCCCCCCCTACCAACCACCTCTGCTATACACCCTCTTAACAGCACATCCATTTTACTCGGTATTTACAGTACGTTCGTCGTGTCATACCACTTCTTGTTGTCGCCAAATCCACTCCGCGACTTTGATAAACGCGGCTTCGGATTGGGCGGGGGCGGGGGGGATGATGACGTACAAGCAGACTGCCACATTTGGTGCACATGACATGACATGGTCAGAAGTTCAGAGTCCACGTACAGCGAGCTGGCATCTTTGTTTTTGATGTTTGTAAGATGTTGCGCTTCAGGTTTTAGGAGTGTTAAAGCCTTCTTGGCAGCACCTGCGTTTTGCACGGTATTTACAGCGTTTTCGCACTATCCGAGCACCTGTGCTGTAGCAGTTGCTTCCCCGTCGAGTTTGCAACTCCAACTGCTGTCGCAGTTTTGGGGTCTGAGCCTCTGCAACTTCACCGGCTGTGACAGTTAAGGCAAGTGAGCCTCTGCAACTTCTGCAGCTCTCACAGATAGGGAGCCTGAGCCCCTGCATCTTCTGCAGCTGCCGCACCGGATGGCAACCACTGCAGTGGTAGGGGGGGGTGGGTAGTAGTAGTAGTAGTAGTAGTAGTAGTAGTAGTAAGAACAGCAGTGACGTCAACAATAGGAATAGTAAGTAGCAGCAGTGGCAATCGAAAACTTCAGCTAAAGCGTCCACGCCTGATCATACCTTGACAGTCAACAAGACAAGGGGGACTCCAGATTTTAGAAAGCGAGCTAGTCAGTGAATAATGGTTCCGGGCGAGATCGGGCGAGGAAAAAACTTCACAAAAGGGAGGTGACAAGCGACGGAATTGCCGTCCCGGCAAGCTGCATCCAGAGGGCGGCCCCATGTCAAAAAGACCAGTCAATGCATATCTTCAAGCGCAACATCGACTTGTGCTTCAGTGCCAGGAACAGGAGGCAAGCTATCTGAGCTTAAGTTGAGCAGCCGGCATGAAGATGTCGTCAAAGATTCCGTCGAGTTCAGTGAGCAAGCTCAAGTTCAGCACTGAACGAGGAGGCATCGCGGCCTTCTGCCTGCAAACACGTCTGTCTATGTGTTCTTGATGTGATGCTCTGGTAGGTCCATGCTGCATCTTAGGCCAAAGCCGTCAATGGCGAGGGCTCGCCGAAGCGTATCCTGATGCGTACTTTTCAACTGTTGAAAGTTTCAGGTCAATGGATATACAGGATTTCCCACCAGTGAGGGAAATAAGGACCCTTGGTCCCCAACTCCTTGTTCCAGTGATTTTTCTTCTACAAGCACTGCTGCTTCGGAAGCGGTGAACTCTGCTTGTGCAGGCCCTGCCCGGTTTCAGTCGCCACACCATTTTCTGCTCCCATTGAGCCTACCCAATCCTTCCTCCACTTTGCGCTACCTCCCACTCCGCAATGGAGGAACCAAAAAAGTCAAACCCCGGCCGTCGTACTGCGACCGGATCTTGTTGGGCCCGACCCTCCACAACACAACTCCACTACAACGGAAAGCTTGCCATTCCTCACTTATGCATAACGCTTTCTCATCCCAAGCTCATGAATAGACAATGGCCATGTTGCCACGTGCGCGCCGAATGCGAATAACTTCCAGATGCCAAAGCCTCGAAGCCAAAGTGTGCTGCAGTGAAGAAGTATCAGTATCTGATTCTGTGAGCACAAAAAACAAAGGAGATCACACACTGAGACGTAAACAAAGGCACATCATGCACAAACACCTGCATACCAACATGCTACTTGAAGTACATAGTTTACCTGCGCACGGACATTCCTACGTACTAAACATGCTTGAGAATTCGAACTGACGAGGAGCCATTGCAGGAAAGCAAACGCAACAACCACTGCATACTGTTGCCACTCGCAGGTTCAATCGGTAGGTAGCTGCCATGATGCCCGTGAAAACAATGGGCAACGACCGGGAACGGGAAAGGCTGTTCTCACACAGCAAACAAGCAGTTTCCCCAAAGTCAAGCTCAAAGATATGCGGGGCGCATGCCGCAGTTGGGGGCAAAGGCCAAAGAAGAGCTTAATCCAAGATCGAGCCCCAAGGCAAAGCCAAGGCCAGAGGCGAAGGCACTCTGTTGACCACAATGATGGGTTGATGGATACTACCCATCATTTATTCAAGCGGACGCGGCCCATGTCAGTCGGCCTTCGACGAGTTGCTCACCATCCATTTCGGCCCCTCACCTCAATGCAAGGCTGGGAGGATGCCAACGATCAGTGGAGCAGAAACCTCTTCAGTGAGTCCATCGACAACGGTGAATCCTCAGCTGGCTGAGCACGTGAGTCGAGGCTTGGGCTCACTGAAGCGTCTCCTGGCGTGCATGTCTCACCCGGATTCAAGGATTCAGAGATGCTTCGGACCTCTCATGACTTCCCAACACCTTTCGCTATGCTGCGGCTGCTAGCAAAGCATTCCCAGCAAGGGAATCAACGATTTCCCCCGAAGCTGCATTGCAGCATCTTGCTACCGAACTGCCATCTCGGGCATTCCTGTGCTTCGCACTGCAATTCAGCACTCGGACCCTTCACAACTGCACTACAACGGAAAACTCGGCACTCCCCCACTTCGAGTTTGCGCACAAGTCAAAAGATCCGAGCCTTGGCCATTTGGTCAAGTGCCCTCCGAAGGCGAAGAACTTCTAGATGCCAAAGCCTCAAAACCAACGTGTGGTGAAGTGATAAGGTGCTTGAATCCGGGCACATGGATCAAACCAGATCAAATGCTAAGTTTGACGATGTTCAAGCCGTATGTTAGTTGTGCACACTCGACCTGTTGCCATGATCCAGGCCTTTCTTGCAGCTTGGAGGGATGTTTTACTGGAGAAGCTGTGCATGCTTAATTATTCGCATCTGGCTGAGTAGAATACAGTGTAGAAGTAGGGCGTGTAAGTTCGAGCGAAGCGTGCAGGAGCAAGCTAATTACGCAGCAAACGCAGAGTTGTCACAACTGCAAAAGTTTCGGCAGTTACGCTCGAGGCATCTTGCGTGATGACGGCTTGCCCAAGATTGCATGCCTACGCACAAAGTCCGGCCACCTCTCAGGCTCTTCGACGCCGCTTGTGCTTGTAGCCTGACGGTCTCCCCATCCCGGCACTCGGTCGAGACCCCTGCCTGACCACCTTCGAAACGTTCCATACTGCCTGCTGGCTCCACCCATTCCACCCCTTACAATCCACTTGATCAAGTTTACGATCGAACAGATCATACCCCATCCAACGAGAATACAGTTCTCTTTCATCTAGACTGTAGAACTGACATGACAGTGATTGCATTCAGGCGTCTCACCCTAACAAAGGTTCTCGCATGCTTCCGGCTCAACTTGCCCTGCCGGGTGGACGATGCTTGATCTTCAGTTCAGGCGCGTGTGGTGCACAAAACGTGCATTTATCTGTATGATGGACGGCTGAGACAGGGGCTGAGTAGGAACGGCCTTCCTGACGCCAGGGGCTAGCAGCGCTACTTGCACAGGTTGATCAACCTCGACTCTGTGTCGGGCGAAATCACAGCTTGCGAGCTTGATGATGTATCGTTCATCATGGACCCATCCTGCGGAACGTCTGGCCGTCGTGCATCACCATGTAGTTCTGCCTCATTCTGAAACAACGATGACAGCAAGAAATCACGCATGCCCAAATGCTTATTTCTTTCACGCAAGACTCTGGATTTCAGTTGTTTAACTTACCGTTGAAGCCCGAAACATCGCAAACCTGCTCGTGTCACGCGTTATTCACCTAGTGTCCGTCACCAACATGCAACTCGCTTATGATCATATGAGCTACAGTCCCGAGCATGAAGCTTCTGCTGCTTGAGCACAGGCATATGCAAGAGCGCTGGAGGAGACCTGCAAATCGCGGCTGGGCTGCTAAGAGTGCAATGGCCTCCAAGTCTCCAGATGTGGAGCTCCGCCTGTCCAGGATGTTTCGGACATCTCATGTCTCGCACGGCTGTGACAAGCGATGCTACTAGAAAATGTTCCCGAGGCTGCCGGCCTTCCGGCGGCGCTTCCTTCCGGCTGCACAAGACCACATGGAAGCTTGCAGGCAAGGGCCGGGGGAAGGGACTATGCTGCTCCCGTGCCTCGCAGGTCGAGCATCAAAGCTGCAGCTTCAGCATCCACCTCGGCCCTTTCGGTCTCCTCGTTAAGGTTCTGCAGGTCTCTTCGAATGCGGATAGCAGCAGCTTCGATGGCGTCGACCTCTTCGAATTCCTTGATGAGGTTCCGCTGCCAAGCAGGTCTATGTGCCTCGGAATCTTCGTCACTGCCATCTCGGCACTGCTGGTGCCCGTCTTGACGGTCAGATCCCTTGCCCTTCCTCGGCAGCAAAGTAGTCACAAGCAGATGGTGTTGTTTTGAATCAGAGAGCCACTCAACCGAGATTTGATCAAACACATCCACCTTGCAACAGATTCTGGCGGATGCGCCCCAGTGCTTACAAGTACGAATGCTAGCAGGTAGCCTTCTGGGCTCCAAAGGTGACGCTGCCAAGCTGGGTTCGTCCTTGCATGCAAACGCAGCTCGCAAATCCCACGGCGTACCCGAAACACAGTAGTGCTGTTGAAGACGAATGCTCCGTGTTCAGAGCAGTCAGCACCCAAGACAGACAAGTGATCATCATGCACGAATGTCACGGCAGCATGCCGTTCGTCCGCAACCAAATACTTGGAGATAGCAGGAAGGCCGTCCAAACGAACCGCCAACCGGCGGTGCCGGAACCGAACCGATAAATGGTCGGGGTAGAGAACGAAGTTGCAGCATTTTCATGTCTCGAAAATCACTGAACTTGTAACTGCTTCCTTGCGGTGGTGCGGGGTGGAGGACAGGTCGTCCGAAGTTCAAGCATGTTCAAGCTTTTGAAGCGCCAGCATCACCAGAAACTGTGTTCGACGAGTGCAGATTTCTAGAATGTAGCGGAGGGTGGGTGGGGGGGGAATAGACCCTAACAGGTATTTGCAGAATGCCAGCTGTCGGAACTGCCGAGTGGAAAAGGCTCGCTGAGCATGAATCAGATTCGGTTCACATACGGGTCGAACAGCAGCAGCCTTGAAATTATCGGAATCGCCACGACGCCAGAATCTTCACAAGCCAAGCTTGTGGCTGTGTTAGTGTCGGTGTCTGCTGCTGCTGCTGCTGCTGCTGCTGCTGCTGCTGCGAAGTTGAACATCCAACCTTGTGCAACCGGCTCATCCTGAACATGCATTTGAGCAGTACATACCAAGTTGAGAAGGCATCGCTACCGAAAAGTCGTTGGATCCGACGTGGCACAGCAGCATAGCTTGGCAAAGGCCGTACGCAGGTGGGCCGATCAACTTCCGTGGATCCCTACATCCTCGGCCGGTGCTGCTTCCACCGCGCGGACCGCGCCGGCTTCAAGGGGCCTCAGGCGGATGCGCGCACAGGCCCAGAGCTGATGCTCGAGACTGAGATGCCGGTTTACCAAATCAAAGCGGGCTGCGCTTGCGGAGCGGCCATCGGCAGCTGCGGTCGAGAAGACAGCCCGCCAGTCGGATACTCCTGTCGGACCAGCCGCCGAAGCAGACGCTTCCCGCCGCCAGGCACTCTCGGAGCCCGAGGCGGTTTCACCGATTTGAGAACTGACAGAGGGACATCAAGCTTACCCTGAGTCCGAGGACGTGAAGCTAGTGAGAACATCGGAGCTGCACTCAGAACCGATCGTGGCTTTTCACTGACTTTCACACAAACATGATCGCAGTTCGGCCGGATTGGAGAGCTAAGGGTGAACTGCGGAGCTAGCCAAGACTTACTCGTACCCGGTCCGGCAATGACCGGGTCATGCACATGCGGAATGTCCGACAGGACAGCGTGGCACGACGGCGAGAACTCCCAATACCTTGTCCAGCTGACCCCGTTCCGCCCATGAGCCTCGAGGAGTGACCTCGCAGCACGGGCGGCGACGGAAGCGTCTGCACCGCGAGCAGCCCCAAAGGCCATCGCGGCGGCTGAGGCCTGCAAAGGCTATTCAAAACCTCCGAGACCTCAATATGGGTAGATTGCCTACGGCGTCGGTGCATTCTACATGCACCACTTCTTGGCTGCTCGATTATGCCAAGACTCCGTGCTCCACTCTATAACCGATGTTGCTTTCACAAGGCTGCATGAAAGCTGCAAGAGCTACCAGCTGTAGCCTCCGGACACACCGAACAAGTCCCAACAGCCGCCCCCGACCTGCTTTGCCGCCTCGTGCGGCGAGCAGCTAGCGCCCAAAGCAGCATCGCCGGCAGCACGACCGGCGACCAGTGCTGCTGCAGACGCCGCTGCCTGGAGCAGAAGCCAGCAAGTGCAGTACTGTGGCAGCACCGGTGGAACAGTCAAGCTCTCTTCGGGGAAGCCTCGTGAGAAGAGCAGTCTTTTCTGTTGTCTTAATCCATCTGATCATCTGCGTAAGGTCTGCAGCTGTGAAATACTTTCAATCTCTGATTGTGAAAATACAGGACTTGTGCCTCCTTGCCGAAACCGTGGCTCTCCAGAAAGCACTCTGCTGCCTCGCGAGCGCAAGTTCGAAAACTCGTCAGGATCTGCACAGCATTGCGCAGCTCTCATGCCCTTGGCTGGACCAAACCCAGCCTCTCCGGCAAACTGTGCAGCTGCATCTGGTGGTTGGCCCTGCAAACACAATTGCAAATATCATGTGCGAAAGGCCTGTGACTGCACATGTGTCAAGATTGAACCTCCAGAAAAATAACACGAGTACAGGTCCCGTAGCCTTCCCCAGTGTGCCGGCGGCAGCAGCAGCACCGGCAGCTAGAGCTGCAGCTTCTGCAGCAGCCTCCCATGTAACAGAGTGGGGCTTGTGGTGCTTGGTACTTGGGACAGCGGCCTTTCGATTCATGCCCTGCGACTCTGCCGCTGTGAAGGCATGTGTGGCGGCTGCAGTCGCCACGACATTTGCAGGCTTCCCTGCAGCGAAGGATGCTTCCGCAGCGACGGCGCCTGCTGCTAAAGCTGCGCACTTCGCGACTTGACTTATCGCCAAGCCAAAATCCAAAGCTGCAGCTGCTGCTGCCTGACCTGCTGAAGCGGCAGTCTCGTTCAGACTCGCGCCCTTTGTGAGCAGAGCTCTGCCCCAGAACATTCCAGCGCTGATGGATGCGTGGTAGGATGCGCGGTCAGGCACCAAGTGCGCACCAAGCCAAGCCATCTTTGCTGCTTTGGCTGCTTCATCCACGGCCTCCTCCAAACTGAAGCTCTTGTCCAAGCCTTCCTGCCCAACCACACGTGCCACGGTTATCAATGCCACCTCGCCTGCCACCTGAGTGGTGCAAGCCCGAAGCTGGGCAGGGCCTCCAAAGGCACTCCTCAAAATGTGATGTTACAAATTAAAATCGAAACATTCGCTTTGTTCACAACAAGATGGTCTTCCTCGCGAAAACTTACGCGGAAAGTGTTCACGCAAAAAGCGTGACAACCAAAGCAAGACGACGGCCGCCACCGCCACCGCCACCAACACCGCCACCGCATCGCCACAACCACCACCATCGCCAGCAGCACCAGCAACAGCACCAGGACTACCGCAATGACCACTACGACTACGACCAGGACGGCCAAGACGAAAACGACCGTTCGGTCTGGTGCTTCAATTTAACCAGGTGGGGTGCCAAGGTATCCATCGTCCAAGTCGTTTGACTTCCGAGGCAAGAACCCTGTAGTGTGCCAGCGCATGCCAGCCCCCTGTTGTTCGACCGGACCTGCCTCTGCCCGGCACTCGGAGGCTCTGTCTCTGTAAGTCTCCACGAGTATGACTCATGCTACTTGTGCACTTGTTTCATTCGGTTGCGATTTGCTGTGATTGCTCTTGAGAGCCATTTGTACCCACTCGAGAGCTCTTGTGGCCCCACCTTATCCCGCCAGTGATGGTCCGTCACAGTTGAGGGGCGAAACGACCAGTACGACTGTGCATATTGTGGAGAGGCAGCTGCCTGATGATGGGTGCAAAAGGGTTCTGGTGAAAGCTTTTGCCTGTGCACAAACAGTGTTTTAGTCTGGTGTTTCTAAAGGGGCTGGGTGTGCTTGCGATACTAAACTAATTTTTTCTCCAGCAACTCCGAATGCTGTGACTTGGCAGACCTTCTGCCGAACACGTTGTAAACCTAATCATGAAGCAGGGGAACTGCCGGCTGGCCTACAAGGATGCCGAACGCACGCAGGGCGGTGCGGCATCCAGGTCTGAAGCAGGCCCGGCTCTCGACCGTCCGCCTGTCGTGTAGTTTCCTGCTTGCAGCGAGCATCCAGGTGCCTTTGCGCAGGTGGTCTGACCTGCCTCAGAACAGGGGGCCTCCTCCAACTTATGAGAACTCTGTGGAAACAAGATCTCGCGCCGTAGTGCATTGTCTGTGAGCGCGGGCATGCTGCCTTTTTGGGGTTATCAACGGCCGGTTCGTAGGCGATCGCTTTTATCATGCGCCGTCCCTCTTGGCCCCCCTTCTTGCCCGGCATGCTGCTTTGGAGGATCATGCTGACGGGCTGGGCCAGGGCCCATGAGCAGCACATCTGCCTTTCTCCTCGTTCAAAGAGGAATGTGCTGGTACGTATGCATCAGGATATGCACACAACGAGTTTGCTTGCGGCAACCTGATCGTACCCTGTGGACGCTGACAGGGTGAAGGCCTCTGGGCGCAGCACCCTGGGGGGGCACACGCCATGGATGAACGCTCGGGCCCCGCAACTATGCTGCGGATCACTTAGTTCTCGCCGCATCCCAGACATGCCTCTACACCCGGTCGTGTGGCGATCGCACAATGCTGACTGGTTGAATGGCCCATAATGGCCCGCTCTTTGACCAGACTCTCACATGGCCAACGCTGTCATGGACTGCTACAGGATTCCGACACTGCGTTTTGTCATGTGAGCCACTCGTTCACTGTCTGGAGTTCAATGTAGTGCTGACTCGTCTTATATGAGAACCTTGATCGGTAGTTATGCGCCCTTCATTTGTGGAGTGGCCAATCCCTGGTACGCACAACAGCTGCATGTTGCCAATAATGCAACCAGCGACACACGTCGCTGACCTAGTTCCCCTGTCGCAAGGTATGGATCCCCTTGGCTGCGGTACAAACAAAAAGGCAGCAGCACCGGCAACAGCAACAGCACCTGAACTACCGCGATGACCACTAAGCATCGCACCAAGAGACCACCAGGACACCACGGCCAAGGTGTCTCTCCAGTCTCGCCACCCGCCAAGTGGCCCCCAAGTACTGGCGAATTCAACACCACGGCGAACATGCTTTCCCCAAAGAGCATGCAGGCGGATTCAGGATGCTTATACATCTTATATTGGAACTGGCATTGAATCTGGCTCTCCGGCGGATGCCCGAACGCATAATATGCACCGCGCTAGCACCGTCTTCCGGTTTAACCGGACGGGCGGTTTATCCGGTTTCCGGTCTATTTCGCCCAGGTGCTTCAATTTAGCCAGCTGGGGTGCAAAGCCAGCGTTCAAGTCGTTTTACTTCCGAAGCAAGAACCACCTAGCGTGCGCCAAACTGCTTGGTTAACCAAAAGCCGACTCTAAAGTACTGTGCAGAAATCACTGTCTAGGCGGAAACCCTGTGTTGTCACTTTTTCTCGCGGAGGTTTAGCGGGCCTTGCTGTTGTACATACTGTTGGTGCTTGTGGTGGTGGCAGCAGTGGTGCTAGCAGTCGTAAGCATCATCATGATAAAAACCAGTCAAAGCAGTAGTCACTACTACTACTACTACTACTACTACTACTACTACTCCTGCTGGTGCTATTGTTACTGCTACCTGCTACTGCTACTGCTACTAGTACTACTAGTACTACTACTCTTACTATTACTATTACAATAAGTATGACTATTTCCATTACTATCACTATTACTATTACTACTGTTATTGTTATTACTACTACTACTACTACTACTACTACTACTTGTACTTCTACTTCTACTTGTACTTCTACTTCTACTAGTACTATTACTGTTACTATTACTATTGTTATTATTATTATTACTACTACTGCTACTACTACTACTACTACTACTACTACTACTGACAATAGTAGTAGTAGGCCTCAGCCCCTTCCTTTGACCCACCTGTTTAGCATGCTTAACATATCTAGTCTGTGTCCTGGGATGCGAGGAGTGGGTGGGGGTGTGTGGGCAATGACGCCCGGGATGGTGGCGCGAAATCAACCAGAGGACAAGAAGGACCACCAGTAGCCAAAGCTTCGAGCTATTTCGCCTTTTCAATGGGTTTTCTTAACGGATCCTGGCTCTCTGGGAGAAGGTGAAACGGGACGGGAGCTCGAGAGCCACGGCTTCATGCATGAAGAAGCAGTCATGCCTTTGGCGCTTACCCACGATGCTGCAACAGCATGGATGAAGGAAAGTCTCCCTGTCGTGGTTTTTGCTCGGGGCGAAAAGGCGGTCCACGAGTTCCAATGGAAACATTGGAATCGGCAGCAAAGACTTGTGGCGAATGGTCGGAGATTCACACGCAAGAGGAGTGAAAAAAACAGCGGCGTCGGCGTCGTCCGAAACACCAGTTCTCACACCAAAACCTTACTTTCGGGGACCGGAGCTGGTCCCTGAAACCGACGGTTCAGCAAAAGTAATTTGCAACTCTTCAAGCAACGAACTCCACGGCCACGCCAGCACTTTCCACATTTGCATGAGGCGACATTCAATGCTATATCCCGTTAAAGGGTGGGTCCCCTCAGGGGTTCGCACCTAGTAGCAGCAGTAGTAGCAGTCGTCGTCGTAGTTGGTATGTCGCATTGTCTAGCCAACAACAGTGACGACACGACGACAAGGAAACAACTCGAAAGCATTTCCTGCCCAGCCAACACTCCAGATTCACCAAGACATCACGGACCTTGCTCTGCGCCCAGCCACTTGAGGAAACATTCCTGCCAGCCGGCCAGCTGCAACAGCGGCTCTCCCCGCGGCTGCAGAAGCTTCTTCGACGCTGGCTGTCTTCAGGGTCAAGCCTTGTTCAAGTGCAAATCTAGCAACCATTGCCACGGCTGCAGTGGCTGCCGTGCCAGGGTTCGTTCCCGCCCCCAATGCCATGGAAACCACTGCATGGCCTCGGCCCCACAGGACGAGTTAGCATGGCAATGCGAGTCTTTTGATAGGACTCAAATTTCTGCCGGTTCTAAGCTCGAAATCTCACCGAGAGGCCAGCGACGGCCGCTGCCTCGTCTAGTCCTTTTCCGGCCGCAGTCGCTACATGCGCAGCTGCGCCGCCTGCATGAAGGGCCTGACACTCGAGAGCCTTTTCTGTAGGGAGCCCAACATCCAAGGCAGCACGACTCGCCGCTGCGGCTGCCTGCCAAAGACAACAGCCAAAGCGGTGTTGTGGCTCTTCATGCTAATTATTTAATTGCCAGCTGACTTATCTTCCACACACCGTGCCGTAGCAGCTCTTCCAAACCGGCCTGCTGCACAGCCTGCTCCGAACTGCAGCATGATGCCATAGCGTCCAATGTGGCAGCACGTCCGGCTGCTGCGACAGCCAAGCATTGAACATCATTGAATGGCAGCTTGTGTTTCTGGCCCTCCTTGACGGCTGCAGCAGCTGCACTAGCTGCAGCCTGTGGTGCTGCCCCCTGCAGGAGCTTTGCACAAGCTGCTGCGTGGGCCGCCGTCTTCACCGCACACTGCTGCAATCGTTCTGTGCTTGTCTGTCCAAGCTCGCCAGTCTGCTGCACTACTTGCTCTGCCACCTGCAAGACGTCCTCCGTGTTTGTCGATGCAGTCAATGTTGCGTCAAGAACCGCCCACGTCACAGCAAGGGAGGTTACTTCAGCATTGCGGGCTGGAGTCAAGCCCACAGCATCTCCAGCCTGCAATAAATCCGGAAAATCAACAATCCGGACAGCACAAATGGCAAGTCAAAGCCATGCAAGAAGAAAACGAAAGCTCAAATCAAGTTTATAACGCCTGGAGGCCAGCATCGCAGGCTTGATGCAACGCAGTTGCACGATCCTGCAAAGGCGATCGCACGGCAATCGCTGTCGGATGTGGGGATGAGATAGTTCCACCTTCTTGCGCTTTACAAGTCTTGTCGAAGTTTCCCATCAGCCTCGTATGCCGTCATGGCAGCGCAAGTGGTCCGCGAGGCCACGGCTGTGGCTGCCATCTCGGCTGCCTGCCGAAAACTGCTGTCTGCATGGGTTGGGTTTGGACAGGTCCGCCGAGCCTGAGCTGGTTGCAGCCCTGCGGAAAGCCCAAGCGACCGTGCCAAGTGAGCCAGTGCCAAGGCGCGAGATGCCAGGTCTTCATCCGGCCTCCGCAGGTGCGGGCACTGGCTCTCAAGCACGCGGCACAGTCTCTGTCCAGGCCGCCTTCGCTTGATCAACACGTGTGCTGCAATCCCGATACCAGCGTCGACCGCTGGCCCTGCGAAGATCTGCCAACCGTAGCCCGAACAGGTGCAGGATACACAACCAAACTCATCAAGCTCGGCACAAACGTTCGCCTGGCAGCAAGCCTGCGGCAATCCCAGCCTTGACCCCGGCTGCCCCTGCAAACATGCAAACGCAGGGACGGAGAGGACAGCACAGTGTGAGATGCTTGTTGCCTGCTTTTGAAGCTTGCTCTTCTGGGCTTCTTTTACCATCGCTGGCCGCCGCCAGTCTGCCCAGGGTCATGGCGATGGCCTTGCCACAGGCCTTGTTGAAGTTGCAAGCCCACGCCCACGAGCTGCGAAGTGACTTGCAAGCGAGGACTGCGTCTCAGCTGCGCACCTCTGCCGAGGCGGCCGAGGCCTCGATCCCTTCTGCGGCCTCGTGGCCAGCTGCCTCCAAGGCTGCCTCCACAGGCAAAATCCCGGAAATATCTCTCGTGGAAAGAGCTGCTGGCCTCAGGTGCTCGGCCCTTGTTAACCAAGAATTCGAAAGCGATCCTGCCGGGACGACACGCGTTACATGAGACTCTCCGCGTTAAGCCTGCGAGGTCCTGCAAGCATCTGCAAGCCTGTGGGCAAGTCTTGGCACTGTGTTCGGCTCCGCCTGGCCCTTGCAGCCGCAGCCGCCGCGGCAGCCGGCTGCGACTCGCTGCGGCCCCGCGCTGTGGAGGCTGTGCCCGCGATCTCCAAAAGCGACAGTAGGATCTTAGAAACCTCGACTATCTACGCACGCATAGTACCTCTGGCTTGCCAATTCTCAAGCTCACGCCTTCGCGGCGACAGCAGACGCTGTCTCCAGGGCAGTTGAATGCATCAGACCTTCACGCGTCATGCGCGCAGAAGTGGCTGTCGCGAGGGAACCGCTAGCAAGCTACACAAAGAGAGCCTATGCGAATGCGCATTCCACCCAAGTACGTATCACACTCCGACCAGGAAGGTTCCTGACCCGAAACACTGGCCCTGCAGCCGCGGACCTTGGGTCAATCCCACGCGCCATGCGACAAGTGCAGCCTCCTCCGAAGCCTCCTGGCGAAGAGTCAGAAGTCCACTTCTGACTGAGACTAATTAGAAAGGCAGAAGGCCTCCCCGGTCCAATTCTCGGCCACGACATGGGCTGCTGTCAAAGCAGCAGCACGGCCGGCCTGGCACCGTTCCCCAAATCTCGAATAGCTGGTGCTGCGCGATAGATGTCGCCTCTGCAGGTGCCAGCCCCGCCGCAGAGCCCGCATGGGCCGCGGCCCGAGCACCAGCAGCTGCGGCATCCTGGTCGCGGTATTTGCACAAGCCGGCTGATAGGGCCGATAGCACGAAGCAGTACACTCTTGCAATGCTCAGAAAGCTCCATGCGCAGTGGTGGGAATTACTTCGGAAAGACACTCTGCATGTGACGCAAACGTCAAGCGTGACCACTTACTACAGAGGTCACCGGGATGTGCTGCAGTGGCGGTATGGACTGGTTGCTGCACGCCAGCTTCGGCGTCCTCCAGCTTCGCTCCAGCGTCCATTTCCAAATCTGATGCTACCTGCATGCTACTTTACAAGGACGAATGCATTTGCCGGAACGACGACGATCAGACCGAGCTAGGCCATAAAGGCAGATGGCATCACATGACGGATCGAACATCTTGAAGGCTTCCACCCGAAGCCTTTCCAGCGGCGACAGCAGCAGTCTCAGCAGCATCTTTCACCTCGAGTCCTGCAGCTGCGGCAGCAGACATGGCGGCGCGGCCTGCGCTTCGGGCGCTGGAACTGCACATTGTCGCTTGCTTTAAGACTTGAAGATGCTTCGCGCCTGCAGCTGCGATCGCCAGGTCAGGTGGGTGCTCGCTGTCCATGGCGTCCTGTGTGCCAGGCCCAAGCCTAAGCCTACACTCACAGCAACCGTCCCGAAGCAGGACATGCAGGGCCTGCGCAGCGAGACAAGCGGCCCGGGCCGCAACTCGCGGCGCAAATGCCAAGCCGTGCGAGGCGGCTGTTCGGAAGGCCTCCGACTGAGGTTCTCTGAAAGCTCTATTCGCCAGCGCTAAGACTAACACAGCGCCTCGTGGCCTGCTTCCTCGGCAATGCGTTCTGCATCGAGGCCAAGCCCAAGACCTGCCTGTGGCTGTTGGGCTGTTGGGGCTTTGAGCATTTTGGCTGTTGACGCATGGAGAAGTTCTCAACTTTCCAGCACATCACGCACGTTCAGGCAGCAGCGTCTGTTCGCACCCTAGCCCGACTAACGGGTGCTGCCTGATGTCAGATGTTTATGTCTGCCCAGAACGGAGCGGTAGAACATTGGTAGAACGCTGCTTCAATGTCTGCCTGTTTCCACGGTCCCGGAGGATCCAAACTTGTGCGGGCCTAGAGCCCCGTCCTTTTGCCTCCTTTCCAAGGAAGTCACCAGTCACCACATCCATTTCAACAAACGGACGTGAGGAGGAGCTTGCTAAGTGGCCAACAAAATCAGAATCCTCAAGCCGGGGAAAGGCTTGAGGGTGCTGTTAGTTTTATCTTTGGGAGCGGCCCGGCTTGTTTATCTTGTGTGTGATTGCACTAGATGTTATAGCCGATTGCACATTCATCGCAAGTTAATGTATAGGTCGTGCTAACTGCTAGCTACAGTAGCTGTTAAGAATTCCAGCGCTTTTGCACTGACCTGATTCCTAACAAAGCTTTGGGTTTTCGTTGGAATCAGCTGACCTGACTTCCAAAGAGTTACAGCAGGCGCTCAGGCTGGTATCACAACCAATCAGACTTCACTTGTCAGTGCGTTTGCTTGCCAGTTTCAATCATTCTGTCCTAATACATTCCCTGCAGTGAAATTCTCGTAGAAGCGCCCGCACCTAACGTGTATGCCGATCGACTGGCATCTATGCCAGGGTTTCTTGCTGTGGCTCGATGATCGGAGTCGTCAAGCGGATCCCGCATGAGCAGATTGTCGGCTCGTATGGCTCCGGGTGTGGCAGCCCTCCGAAGGTGGGGCAGCTGTACTGCCCTTTCAAAGTGCTTCGTCCTGCTGGGGCCAGAGGTTGGTTTGAGCGGGAGCCGCAGTGCCCTGTAAGGGGTTGTAATTGGCGATAACCATGCGCATCGCCTAGGCAGCCGACACCGTCCGTGACATGTCATGTCATCTGCCCTGCGCTGTAATACCGTCAAAAGTTGGGAGTCGGGAGGGAAGCTGGAGGACCAGTGAGCAAGAAACACACGCTACATCACGCTACAGAGCGCTCACAGCAAGCAGCAGTCCAGACTAGACGGATAGCTATGGCAAGCCCGTCAGAAGGACGTCAGCCAGAGTTGTACCGCGCAATAAGAGGCAACGGGGTCCTATCGTTCACGTGCTCGTGGCGCTTTTATCGCCCACGCATATCCTGCGGCTTCGCTGTATAGGAACCTCAGCCATCCTCAGCCACTACCCGAATGCCTAAAAAATGAGAGCCTGAGGGTTCCACACCTTGCCGGGGAAGATTCAAGCTTTTGGGGTCATCAGTTTCATTGTAGGCTTGGTCAGTCGTTTGAGTGCTGGCGAACGTCTCGTCGCCGGCCTCACGGCAGTCGTATCCTTTGGATTTCCAGACATGCCGGATTTGCTTGGACATAGGTGGCAAAAGCCACACCGAATAATTCAACCGGGGACCTCCTGGGGTTGAGAGCCTGTCACACTGGGCTTGGAAGCCCTTTGCACCCCTTCGTTCGGGTTTCGGGTTGAGGGTGACCAGAGACGAGAAACTACTGGTAGCAGCCTACGGTAACGACTCGGTGCAACAGGGCCGAGTCCCAGGGACACGCCTCAGCCACGGCTTCGGCGGCACAAATCGCAGCCAGCTCTGCCGCTGCGGCCTGCCGCGTTTAGGCACGGCGAAACCCACGCACAGCATCGCACAGCTGCACCAAAGCTAGCCCCTGTCATGAGCATGGTGAACGGGAAACCACTATCTTCAAACTGTCGCACAGTCGAGCCACGGTGGAAAGGGTGTAGGAGTGTAGGACTCTGACAACATCTTCGGTTTGCCAGGCATTGCCTCCGCTGCTCCTGCCGCCTGCGCCGCTTCAAAGGCTGCCTCGTGAAAGGTGAAAACAAGGGGCAAAAATGCGAATTCCGATGTGATCGATGGCAGCAGCGGCAGGCCCGAGAAAGCTGAGAGAAGTGTGTCAAACACGGGGCCATACGGTCACCGCACACTGCATACTGACACTGTGACACTGTAGACCTCACTGGCTCTCGGCGATTCTCGGCGCCTGGCCTGGGCTGCCTCGGCCCCGGCATCGAAGCGGCTTCGGCCTCAGGCGTGCTCTCTTCCCACTTTGGGGCCTGCACTTACAAAGGATCTCAGTTACGGTGTTGGTTGAAGTCGTCACTCTCCAACGAGCACACGAAATTCATATTCGCGCGCGTTCAGAGCATTGCATCTCGGAGCTGAAGTCTGGCAACCGTTGCTGGAGATGCCTTCGCCTGCCAACCTTCTCGGGAGACATACTGAGCAATCGATGAGTGCAAATGCCAATGAACCTGTTGGCAACAAACGGCCTTGACATGTCTTGGCAAGATTTACCAACATTTCACATGAGGTTGCTCAATGTCTGGTTCTCGACGCAGTGCGAAAACCTGATTTCTCCCTAGAAAACGGTTTCAACGTGTCTAAGCAGCGATGTCCCATACTTAACGTGACCCCGACGAGAGTATGTGTTTGAGTTGAGTTTTGTCGCCATTATCGTGGATGGCTTTGTTGGCAAAACTTTACGGTTCTTGACCATGTTTTTCTTTGTGTGCGTGTGTGGGTGTGTGTGTGTGTGCGTGTCACTGACATGGTGCAGCGTCTCAGGAGACTTGGGACTTTTTCTATGTATTCGATCTACATGCTGCCTCTGGGGCAGCGGTGCGCGGCAGGGTGCCAGACCTAGCTTGACAAATGTTATCAAATGTTACTGTCGCCTTATCATCTCGTCATGGGAATGCCCGGACCAACAGTTGAAACCCACTTGAACCGGAACAACAGTCGTTGACTCATGCTGGCAGTGAAACTCCGAAAGGAGTCCCGCTCTCTCTCACCCTCTTTCTCTGCGGGTGACAGTGTGTTCTTTTGACATTTGATGTTGGACTCTTCCTGAACGTAATTCTGGAGTCTATTTCTGAGATGTTCCGTGCGTTAGAGTCCGATCGACATGCAGAGAGCATAGTGCGCCCAAGCGGCAACTCGGTGACTCGACTGCGCAACGGGCTGCAGCTTTGGCCGCTACTTTCGCATTCAGCATGCTGGGCAGGTTCTTCTTGGAGGCCATGTCATTGGCGCAGGTCCCGGCTTCTTTGGATGCATCGGGGAAGGAAGCGCCGGAGCTCAAGCTTCGGTGCCCGGCGGCGACTCCGGCCTCCACCGTCGAGAGCTCCAGTGCTTTGGAAAAATCCAAGCCTGCCTCCTGCCCCGCGTTGAAAGCAGCATCCTGAATGATGAGCACGTCCGTCGAAGGCTCTTTCCTGATGAGATCTGCGGCTAAGCTGCATGCCAGCCCGCCAGCCTTCTGCCGCGACATCCGACCCTTCGCTGCTGCTGCACCGAATCTGGCAGCATGCGCAGCCGCTTCTAGGGCTGGCTTTCCAAGCTCCAACTCCAGCTCGAAGAAATACCTTCCCAGCCCTCTTGCAGCCTGCTTCACGGACTCCGGGTTACCTCCATTTCCGATAAATTTCACAACTTCCGTAGCATCCAAGACAATGCTGTCCAGCGGTTTTCCAGATGCGCTGGCCTCTCCACCGAGTACCCGAACAGCGACAAGGGCGCCGGCCTCCCAAGCCCGGTGTCGAACCAGGCCCCACTCCTCTGCCGATCGAGCAGCTTCCCGCCCAGCCCTGAGCGCGACCTCCTGCGAGCCAATCTCTAACTATCAACGCAGCAGCAGGAACACATGGAACACCCACAAGGGTGCGTAGCTCCTTCACGGAGCAATCATCGTCCAGCAGAGCTGATGTCATTGTCTCACCGGCTGCTGCTGCCGCCACTTCTGCGGCTCTTTGCTGGCCTGTAGTTTGGAAAACTGCCAAACCTAGGACGAGTGGGCAGCTCAGGTTGCGGATCCGAGCGGCTCATTCCCACTTTGGCAGCGAATGCAGCAGATGCATCCCCGGCCTCATCCGCCGCCTCGCCAGGTTGGTCATGTAGTATTTCACTTATGGGTTTAATGCCCGTTTGCGGTGCGTTGTGATGCGCTCTGTGCAATGGGCCTTCTCCGGCTTTTGCCACCGCAAGCAGGCTCGGCCCATTGTGCGGCCAGCTGCTGTGGCACCGATTTGAAAGGCCTCCTTGCGAAAAATTTCAATCACTGAGCTCCATCGGTCCGCTCTCTGACTGCTCCTCGGAAGTGAGGCCCTGGGCCACGGCCACTGCCACGGCCGCCTCGCCTGCCTCGACGGCGGCTTGGGCATCGGACTTGCCTCAGGTTAAGGAACCAACGACGCGAACACCATCACACCGAGCGCGGCGATGTGCACGGCTGACGGACATTCTCAACCGGGGCCCACGCCGTGTGCTCGTGCCAGCTGCGCTGCGGCACAGGACACCACCCGAGCCGTTTCACGGCTGGCCTTCTCAGACGGAGCACCCAGCGTTCTGGCTGCAGCCGTCGCCACCTCGAAGCTTGACTTTGCCGGAGACACGGAGCTATAATGTGATTCGTACTTGCGAACTACATGCGGCCACACACACAGACACACTTACACCAAATATCTTGATCTGCAATGTCGTCGGTGCTGTAACTCGATATCTTGCTTCTTGATGGATCTCGAGGCTTCCTACTGATCTTTGCACAACACAACTGCAAGCAAACAAAAGCGCTCAACATCCTATTGTGGGGTTCTTGGCTTGACCCCTTGCCATATCAACGCGCGTACGTGGGAGTGATCGGCTCCCATATCACAGGCATCCAACAAGTGTCTCTGCTAGCACCGGACTGTTGGAGCCCCGGTTGCCGCCCTGCTCGCACAACTGACACGAATAAGCACGTAAGCACTTCGCTTTACAAGGAGTCGAAGCAATCGGAACTAACGCTGTATTGAGATTGACACGCACTTGAGAACGCAGCACAACATGGCTGCCTGCTGCCTGCATACCTGGACCTATAGCAAGCGAAAACCAAAGCGCGCACTCGCTTGCAAGCCCTTGCGAACACCTACAGCAAGCGACCCCCAAGGCCCACACCAGAAAGAACAACAGAGACCTCAACCTTGCCTGAAAAACACCCTCCGACTGAAGAAGAAAATCTTGGGGCCCTCTGGCCGTCTTTGGATCTCATCGGTTGTTCCATGTTTCGTGCAATTCTCCAAAGGTCATACGCTTCAACATCAGTGAACTTCTGCGCAACCGTTGAATGTCGAGCTGTTTCTTTCGTACAGCAGATAACGATTGTGAAACCAAAATGTGAGCAAAAATGACCGACAGATGATGCGATGAGCACTCCCCCGACTCCCCTACATGGAGGGGGTTCGTGCTGGCTGGGCCGGCGCATGAGTGGTGAGTTTCCAAAAGAATACAGACTACCACCTACGAGCTGCAACTTACCGACCGTCAAACGGAATCAGAAACCTATCTTCAAGAGTTCTTCCCGTCGGTCGAATGCCAAGAAAGCCAAAAGCTTCGGTTGAGTCACCGTCAAATCAGGATCGTGCAAGCTACCCTTCGCTCAGCTGGCACCCAGTGGGAAAGCCATACTGGATACACGCTTGCACCAGATATGGCTCTGTTTGGTCATCTGCGGTATCTTGCTTCCTGATGGATCTCTAGGCTTCCTACTGATCTTTGCACGACACAACTGCAAGCAAACAAAAGCGCTCAACATCCTATTGTGGGGTTCTTGGCTTGACCCCTTGCCATATCAACGCGCGTACGTGGGAGTGATCGGCTCCCATATCACAGGCATCCAACAAGTGTCTCTGCTAGCACCGGACTGTTGGAGCCCCGGTTGCCCCCCTGCTGGCACAACTGACACGAACAAACACGTAAGCACTTCACCCTACTAGCCCTTTGTTACTACAGGGATGACGGACACACACACACACACACACACCAACGAATTAAGTTTAACACATGGCTGGAAGTGGAAGGAGCCTGTGCCACCGTGTTGAGAATCTCCTCTGTCAGACCATCCGGGTTGCGCGTCCATGCCTTTTGGAGGGGTTCGAGGGGCTGGACAGAGTGTAGATGTACTGAAGCCACCGAAGCCTCCATGACGCTCCCTGCCGCAGCAATGGCGCCCTTTGTCGCTTGCACAGCGGGTGGTGCACCTTGTGCACTGGCACAAAGCGGCACAGCGTATGAAGGGGGAACGGGCTCTCCGGCAATGTATCGTATACCCGGGCCATGACGCTGTGAATGACGGAAGACTTGAAGAATCAGCGTGCTGATGCGAATGGTAGCGAAAGAGCCTGTAGATTCTGCTGCCTTCGCGGCTGCCTCCAGGGACAAATGCTGGCACCAAGAGCACATCTGCACCTCACCACCTTCGAACTCCTTATTCGCTTGTCCTTGCCGGCCTTGCCGGCTTGGTCCGCGATGTCTGCCACAGGCTTCTCGGCGTTCAGCAAAGCCTTCAGCCCAGGTGAAGCGAACAGTGCAGCTTGCTAGAGGAATGCCACGGGCCCTGACTTGCCCTCTTCTTAAAGACAGAGGCATCATGATGCACAGGGGCATTCTTTGCAACACACAGAACCAAGCACAACGACCTCCGAGAATCAAGCATCACGTACGACAATCCCGGCCAGCTCAGCAGCGAGGTTGACCAGCCTCAGCTTCCCCAGGAATGTCTTGCCAGCTTTGGCGCAGGCCAGTTCCCCCCAATGCTCTGTCAGTATCTGGGCATAGGTGCCTTGTGGAGGCAAGTCCTGCGCAATACAAAAGCTTCAACAGGTGGTCCCAAAACATCCAGGCATTGTAGTCTAGAGTCTAGAAGAGACGGAGACGAGTACAACAATTGCTGAACTACTGAACACAGTCAACCACAGGGACAGCAGCAGCAGCAGGCTCGGGTTCGTTGCGTCGGACAAGAACGACCCGAATGGATGCAGAGCCCGCTGTGGAGTTAATGCGACTATGACTATGACGACAACTTTCTACAAGTCCGTACTAGCACATGCTAGCGCGGAGGAAGTGTAGCACAGCGATGCATATGTTGCCAGCAGAGTAGTTTAGATGGAGAATCAACATTTCCGAGTGCGTAACGGACGGAGGACTTGGCGAGCCGGACAAGAAACTTCCTAAAATGTCTGCTGTACTCACGTTCTGATGCTGTGCACGTGAATGCGCCTTGCCTCGCTCCCTTCCTACTCGAAGAAGCTCCGCCGTGCCAGTGCTGGATGCCTGAAAGACCCAGGACAAGGAATGTCTCAGCTTCTTCCGGTCTTACTTTGCGGCATTGGAGCCTTGCCGCGAGCGAGTGCGGCTCGCACCCGCTCTGACAAGACCAAGCTATCGTAACAACTCAGGACAAGATGTGGTTCTTCACAGTACCCTGCTCAATGCTGGAGCACGACTTTCTCCAGTCTCAATCCCTCGGGCCTGCATGGCGTCCTTACCAGCTTCAAGCGCTGCAGCTGCTGCGGCTTGCCCTGCAGCTCGGGCCTCATCGGCCTGCTCAGAGCGCTCTCGAGGAAAGCCCCACGATCCGAGCAACCAACAAGACGGGCCTTGTTCTTCCAAACAACCACCTTTGCCATTGCAGCTTTTTTGGTATCCAATTTCGCAGTGTCGTTGGCTTTGGGAATCGGCACCTCCTGCGCAGAACTCTTTCAAAAGAGGTGTTGCTCCGTCAAGACTGTTTCCCCTGACGAATCCAGCAGCTGTCCTGCGCAAACGCGAACCCCCTAGACGTCGTGTCGATCCCGCCGTGGAGTGTATAGTAGAAGCCCGCAAAACAACTGCCGCTCGGGGCTTCCAACTGTCAAACAGCTCCTGCGCAACGTTTGCCCGGGCTTTGACCTTGGCTTGCAGCTCCTCCAAAGCCTGCATGAGGGTCTCGGTGGAGGCTTGTCGCGGCCAGACAGGCGGCACCAGGCCGCAGGGACAGCACGTGAATCTCAAAATCATGCAGAAATCTTTTCCCATCTCACTGTAGAACAGAATGACAGTCATGCTGAAGGTGGCATGAGGTGAACTCACACTTCCGTCCTTGCCCTCTGTGTCTTTCTCCGAACCTGCCGACCACTGTCGCATCGAGCTCTCTAAGAGCCTCTTTAGCAGAAACCCGTACCCTTGCTTCATTGTGGTGGACTTTGCACAGCATCCCATGTGGAAGTACAATCTGTCTGCAAAGGGACCCACTATACATCCTATATCATCCCATACTAGCAGTAGGGCTCAGATGGGCTCAGTAAGGCTTGCTGATCAGCAGGCTTCAGCCGTTTCGACGCCAGCGATGGCCCGGATCTGTGCCTGGATGAACTCGGTCTGGCAGTAGACCGTCGCCCTGATCAACAGCCGCCAGAGGATTTCATTCTGGGGCGTTCGAACCGAAGGGGCCTCCAGGGAGAGCGCGGAGGCCAGGCCCAGCGACTGCAGCCTTGGCGGATGCCGATATACTATTACTATATTTACTATTCCTTGGCGCCGTTGAAGCAATGTCCTGTAAGACATAGACCGCTTCGGCCTCTGCTTCTCCTTGCTGATGCTGCTTGCGGGTCAGCTGCGCATAAGCCCGCATGAGCATACTTCTTGTACAATTCCTTACGGTCCTGTCCTGAGCTTCGGCTCCGCTTGCAGTTGCAGGAAGTTCCTGCCGGCAAGGCATTCGTCGCCAGTCAGAAAGTCGTCGGTGCCGCGAAAGGAGCGAGGTCTGCATTAATTGCGAAGGCCCTTCCCGACACTCTCTTTCCGGCCTCCCGGCTCTCTTTGTGCTTGTCGGCATCTTTGCCCGGCTCCTGTTCACAGCTCCCTTGGGCACATGCAGGTAGGCTGCCTTGGAAAAAAAGAGCACCTCCTGCGTCGCACTGGGCAGTGTGCCTGGCGCGGGACCCGCGAACTCTTCAGAGTCTTCAGAAGCATGTCGTTGAATTCCGCGAGCCTTCTTCAGGACCCGGCCTCGGCTCATGGACACCGCATCAGTTCTTTGTGGCAAAATCACGTCCCGGCTTATACTTCAACCGAGAAGAGCTGGAGAGACAGGCTTCCTCCCAGAGTCCGAGTCCACAACCACATCCCTCTGAATGGGTAAGAAAGGGACTCGACCAAAGCCGCCAGGCCCAGCTTTTTGAGGCGTCCTGCGCCAGCATGCTTTGGCTGCGTGGACCCTGGGTTGGGCTCTGTGCTTGTAGCGCCCGCCTGATGACCGCTTCCTGCCAGGACCGGCCTGCGAGCTGCAGCCGATGTGAACACCCGTTCTGATCTTCTCTCAGCTCTGGATGCATGTGCGTCCTGTGCGCCACGCGACCTACCACTTCTTTAAATCACCTGAAACAACTCAAGTGGCCGAAGTCGAGCCAACATTTGGCACTCAGTCAGTGGCGTATTGTGCTTCAAGCTACTACAAATTAGACTAGAAGCACTTCACAAAGAGTTTTCAAGGTTGTACAAGTACGTGGCCCGAAGGGAGGAGTGAAAAGCCTGTGCATGTGGTCGAGAGGTGCAGGCAACCTGAGCTCCCGTGCCTCGGAAGGATCGGCGCTGGCATCACTTGCGTCCTGGAGAGATGTCGAACAAAGCTCCTGTGATGGTGTGCTTTCATCAGCTCTCCAGACCCAAGGCAGTGCCGAGGCCCAGGTCGAAGAGCCTCAAATCGCTGAGAGCGCTGAAAGCGGCGGGATGCGGGACGCGGCTGCCCTCGCTCCCTGCTCGGCTCGGGCCTCGGCCTGTGCTTGGCCTGGCCCTTGCCCTTGCGTTCTGAAGCCTGGCAAATTCACTCAAGCATGCACCCGATCCCGTCCTCAGCGCACCCCAGAAGTCATGGATTTCCATCTTTCTTGGGACTTTAGCATGAAGCTTCTGAACAAATGGGGTGAACATCTTGATCGATGACTTTGCACAAAACGCCTGTTGTCGCATATTGTGAGTGGCGTAGTGTTTGCCTGGACCTTTCATGGAATTTGCAGAAAATGAGATTGCAATGTGGCACGTCAAATCAAAAGCAACTTTAGAATTCAGAACACATGATTCAGCCTCCCATATGGCATGCAGCATTTGCACCAAACCAACATGCTAGAGACAAGCAAACCAAGCTCGGCCCAGAAACCCGGACAGGATCGACTGGAAGGTGTGTACACCGTGGACACTCCTGGGTAAAAGCTGCCTGTCTAGCATCGGCCGGGCCTGATGTCATGGGAAAGCAGCCGCGTCCAGCTGTTAATAGAAACAGCTCGTGCAGCACTTCTCTGCGCTGCGTGGACAGTTCTGTTAATGTGCATTCCGGGCTGTCGCATTTCTATCAGATCCTTTTGCAGTTGCTTTCGATGCAGCACTACCGTGACGCGACATCTGCCGGGAGGGAGGGGAGCGGGAGGAGGGGGAGGAGGGGGGGAGGCACAACACAAGTGAGCAGCGAACCTTAGTGTCTTTTCCAGGGACTTCTTCCTCCCGCAGGCTAACGGCTGACAATCATCTGGACATTAAGTGGCGCAGAAGCCGCTATCTTCGAACCAGCCTTCGTGTCTTTCTGCCCAGGCTCAGCAACTTCTGGAGCCTCGGCTCTAGCGAAAGGCTCACCTGGGTCTCGCCTTCTCTCAGCTCTGCGTGGCATTGGACCTCCCTCTCACGTTCACGGCTTACGATCATTTGCATCGTCTCGCCTTCTTGTCTGTCCTCGCTCTTGCGACGGCCGTCGATGCCGTCGCTGCTTTTACCTGCGGAATCTTTGACTGCTGTTTACGTCACGACCATGACATGATATGTACAACACCAACAGCTCTCACCATTTCCCAGAAGTGCAAGACGCAAACGTGCTCAGCAGGCTGCGGAAGACTCACTGATAAAAGCGTTTCGATTTCGCAGATGTGAAAAGCCGTGGAGAAACATAGCTTTGTTAGCAATCATGCGTTCCGCTGCACAAAGGCTACCAGCTAGAGAACCTACCAGTTTCGGCGTAAGTGCTAAGTTTGCAAACACAAAGTCACTGCCGTGAGGAAGTGTGCGATCTACCATCATTGAAAAACATCCAGTTTCATGCCGAGTCATGCCTTCTGCTCGGATACTGGAGGAGCGTCTTTCGCTTCGTTGTCCGCCTGGCAAGACAAATCGTTGCATTGCCCAGCTGGCAATGCCACTAGTCAGCCTCTGAAGTGCCACTACGGCAATGCGACAAAGCACGGGAGGGTCAATGGAGAACCCTGCATTTGCACTATAGGAGCTATTCTTGCATGGGTAGACTCCGACAAGCTTCATGGAAGCGTACGTCTAATTTGCACATTGCTACAGTTTGCCGAGGGTACACCGAAACCATGCAAGACCTGTGTATGCTTCTCACCCTGCAGTGACTTCTGCGAACTTCGGAAGCAAGTTGGTGCGAGTCCCTTGCGGTTTGCTGCAGCCTTAGCAACGGAAGCATATTTGCTTATGGCGTTCGTGGTTTTTCATGTTCAGGCACTATAAGATCCCATGTCTTCCTGTCACCCACACGAAAGCGAGCTCTTTGGCAAAATCGGCACGTGCCACAGCAGACGGTGCTTCGACCTGTGCAGAGGCGACAATACATGGCGGCCATAGCGACCTGCCTTCGTCTGATCGTGCGCTGTCGGAGTAGACACCGAAACGAGGCCAGTCGTGGAGGCAGAATCTTCCTGACGAGATTCTGTCTGGACATTAGCTGCAACATGCTCTAGCAACCCAGTAGAAAAGGGTGCATTCCATCATGTCCCAGCACAGTTGTGCCCCAGTCAGCAGCGCGCACCTTGGCAGCAGAGCTCTCTGCCCTGGCCGGCTCTTCGGCAAGCTGCTGAACCTCGGGAGCGTATTGGCCCATGGATAATAGTCAAGCATAGCGGCGAGTGTGCTGGTGGTGTCAGCATCATGCTGCATCCAGGATGACATCTTGCTTGCCTTCTCTCACTTCTCCCGTCAAGATGACTGCAACATTGTCTCGCCTTCTCTTCAGGCGATGCTGCTGCGGCCATCGATCCAGCCACAGCTTCTTCCTGTGCGCATTGTACACGAGCACTCTGGCTGCCTTTACATCTTCGACATCGGCATCGTCCAAGC
>CAJNDV010033989.1:8556-21416 GCA_905221635.1 Symbiodinium sp. CCMP2456
TGCAAGCGAGATAGCACACTGAGGCTGCAGCACGCGTTGGTCCTTTTTCCTCTGACTTGGACCGAGAAAGGTGCTCGAAACCCGGAGGTGTCTGCGAGCAGAACAAGCTTTGAGCTTGCACGCCCCCAAATCTTCAAAAGCCAGAAATAAGAGATTCATTCTGCCTTGCGATCATCTAAGGCTCCTAAACCAAGCTTCTTTCTTTTTCGTCCAGACAGAAGTTCGGGGTCGTAAATGATGCGCCAATGACCACTACGCCGTAAATACTCGAAGTATTGATGTAACTCATTTTCCTTTGTCAGAGAGTTCGCAAGTTGGCTGTCTCCATTCACCCATCTAATATGAACACCAGTGGAACACATACTCTCCTTCAAACACAGAGTAGCGATATCCGTCTTCTTTTCGGCCCCTTTCAAAGTAAGGACAGTTTGACTCAATCGATCATAGAGATTCTTACTGTCACTCACCAACACACCAGGAATTTCCTTGACGGCATCATCACATGACCACAAAGGGACCTGGCCTCCGGAAAACTCAAACACCTGGAATCTAACAGCATACATTTCATCATCAGCATCGACAGCGGCATGCGTTTCGGCTGCACCGGAACTCCTACAAGTACGCTGGATCTTTGCTGACTGCCAGAACATGGGACTAATGCACACCAAGGCCCCGTCGAGGAGCTTTTCACTGGTCCATCCAATGAAAATTCCTTTCGTCGATCCGCCATCGGGTCGGTGTCCATCTGCTGCATCCACCCACGCTGCTATGAGAGACGATTCCTTCGCTTGTGCATGGATTCTCATCTTTTGATGCTGACCCAGTTTTGCCTTTCGGAGCAACTTGTTCGTCTCGAGGATGTCGTTCACAGTACCTGTATGTATCTTAGACAACATTAAGCCAACTGGAGCGGACCACTGAGGAGCCACCTGATTGGCATGCCATGACAAAGCTCCCAGCACACTCCGAAGTTGGTGTAGCTCCTGAGGGGTTATGGGGCTTTCAGGATGTTGCCATCTAGACCTACTCACGTGGATCTCGGTCACGGTCTCCAGGTATTCTGGTTGACTCAGCAAGAAACCGTTTGCATCCTGCTCGATCAGCACGCCGCACTGCGTGAACTTCTGCTTTTCCCACTGCCCCCATTTGAATCGGTCCTGGATCTTTTTCCGTATCTCTTGCCATGCAGGATCCTTCAAGTCACCTCCAAACAAAAAGTCGTCTACATGACCACATATCCACCCTATCGGAGACCTGTCCTTCCGGAAGAAACCCCAACACGTAGGATCAGACAATTGGCGTTCGCCCCCAATTGACTCCAAGAACTTGGAAACTGAGAGGTACCACTGAATTGGTGCCTCCACGAGACCATACGCTGCTTTGGTCAACAGCATCGCACTCTCCCTGGGAACACCCAGAGCATCACATATCTCTGGCAGGGGTTCGCACACCATCGGACGGTCGGGTCCGAAGTCGTCTCCCTGAAGAAACGCTCCACTGATATCCCCTTTCTCCACAGAGAACTGATGATTTGCACAATGTTGAAGAAACAGCTGACGAGTAGTACGGCTCATAGTAGGACTACTAGTAGGTCGGTGTTCGTACTGAGGATCCATATAGCCTAAGACAACAGCACGGGCTTTTGGCTTGAGGGGGTTTCCGAGGTGGTCCCGCTTCACAGGATTAGCTTCTTTGGAGTCTTCATCGACCTTCCAAGTAAGTATCCACCTCATCTTCAGGATTTGGTTTTTACTAGGCTTGAGGCTTTCGGGGAGCTTCTTGAAGGCCTGGGCAACTATAAAGTTTTTCACTTCCTTTTGTTTTGCGTTTCGGAAGGCCTCAACTTCAGCCGGACTAAGACGTTTCTCCGATATCTCAACTGCGTTCTTTCGGAGTTGCTTTGAAAAGAAACATCCTAAGTCCCTGGTCCATTCCCGACCTGCCTTGGTATCAACCTGTGGAAGCTCAACCGACAACGAAACAGCAGAATTGGTAGTTTGCCAAAACGCACACTCCTCCTCGGGATACACAACCCCAGCTTCCTCAAGAAAATCATCGATCTTCATGGGTGGTTGCGCGGCAACCGCCCGACCTCGCCTAAGCTCACTCCTACTCCTCTCTCTGCCTTTATGCCTGGTTGTTGTTGTTTTGGGTTCTGGTTCATCGGGGCTCGTTCCAGCTCTCGTAGGTCTCTCCACTGGACTCCTACTCCTGGGTCTTGAGGCTGGATTGTTATTTCCTATCCCAGGTTGCTTGTGGGTCAATCGCCGTGTCGGCGCTCTAGGAACCGCCACACCATCCTCGCCGTCATCTTCAAGAATATACTCAGGCATTCCCTCAGCATCACCAGACACATCATCAAATTCATGGGGGGGCTGCTTCTGGAGTACTGAAGAAAGTGTCCAAGGAACCTCGCTAATTCCTTGGAGCTCAGCCCACGCTTCCTCTCGTGAGGATGCTGGCCTTAGCTGTTGCGGCGAGGCCTTCACCAGCTGTCCACCTCGGTACAGCCAGATTATGTGGCCTGCCCGAATCTCATCCTCTCCTGCGCGGGTCTCTGTGGCTAAAACCCTGAAAGGGCCCACAAAGCGACCACCCTTGAAGTGTTTCTGCCCGTCCTGTTTGGGCGTCATTCGCCGCCACAAATACACTAGGTCACCTGGACAAAAACTCTTCATCACCCGGTGGCCGGACATCTCCGCACGGCGAAGACGCTCCTTGGCTTGTTCCTTGAGGAACGCGGATTCTGCAGTGAGCATTGCCTTAACGTCATGTCCAAACTCAGCTGACACGCCATGTTCCGTTAGGATGGGAATGTCTTTCATGCAACTCTCACCAAGCTGTCCTAGTTCATTGGGTGCCCTTCCAAAAGCATGCTGCAGGGGACTGTAGCCATGATATTGGTCACGATTGTTGGAAGCCCATAAGGATCTGTAGAAGGCCTCGGAAGCGGACATGGTGGGAGTCTCCGAAACAAGAGCTGACATCATTCCCTTTATGGTTTGGACAGCACGCTCAACAACGGAAATCTGCCAGTGGGCCTCTGCAGGGATGTGTTGTACTTCAATGCTCCTGTCGGACAGGTACTTGTCCAGCGCATGGCTTCTGAAACATCCAGCCGGATCCACACGAAGAACCTGGGGTTTTCCAAAGTGTGGAAGCCAATGTCCCTCAAAGAAATCCACAAAATCTTGCATGCTGGGAGTGCGAGACGAATGCTGAAATAGGATCCGACCGACTCGCAACCGACTGCCTTCGTCAATTCCAAGCATGAACTGCCACTTTTCCTGAGTTTCAGGATGGTTCCAAGCAAACCCATCGCATTGCAAAGTGTGCCACTTAGGAACCAACTCGTACAGACTTGACTGGCTACGGGGATCCGGACGACGACGCTCATCACATACATCGCATCTGAACCGCTCAGCACATCGCAGCACATCCTTATCAGCACCCCTTCTTTTCAGGCTAGCCTTAAGGTACTGGGGACTACAGTGTCCTGTGGCAGTATGAATCCGACGCAGATTCTGGAAGATCTGTTTGCGTCTTTCTGGCGCGATGTCCTGAAGAGTGTCAGGAGGCTCGTCTGAGGCTCGGGAAGCCTCAGTCGCTTCATCAGCTGCCACACAGCTTTCGCCTTTGAATTGAAGGCCCCGAGCAAACTCGAACCAGCCTTCTGTTCGCTCCACGAACCGGACTACCCTGCGTGCAAACTCAGGAGTATATCCTATGGATCCCTCATGCCTAGAACCTCCATGTCCTCTAGCGTGTTTCTGATCACACTGCAACGACATGTGTTGTATCAGACTGCCCTGATTACTCGACAGTTTCCATCCGCTACACTGCAAACACTTCTGGTAGTCACGTCGATTCACCTGACAACCTTGACACACTCCCTCATACAACTCAATCTCTCGACTAAGCTTTTGGTACCATGACTGTTGCCATGCATCGCAGTGCTCTGGGCTTCCAAGGACACACATTGCTCCTCGAGAAACCGCTGCCCGGAAGAGTTTGGAGATCCCCTCATACTGCTGTAGCGCTTGGTCCTTTTTGGCCTGGAGTCTCAACTGCTGATCAGGGCCTCGTTGGTTCATTCGCTGGCACGGAGAAAAAGGCGTGAAATCAGGACTAAACCAAACAAGCCTAGGTCTCTCTTGATCCAACACCTGTTCAACATAAGCCAGACCCTTTTCAGTATTGATATCTCCACCATTCCAAAAGGACAACTGAAGCGCCGATCCCTTTCCAAAAACCTTTTCGCACTCAAGCACAAGCGGACTCCGTTCACAACCCCCAACCTCAATCATCTTCACCTTGTGTTCTCCGAAGTCCTTCACCTGATGCATCAAAGCCTCTTCGTACAATCTCCCAATACGCCTAGCCGTTTGGAAAGGGAGTTTCTCACACATGTGGTCTCCTAACTGGTCCTCAGTGGTCTCGATGTCGCTGTGGTCGGATGTAGACGCCTCGTGGTCTACTTCTCTGTCCTCCACTGAGTCTTGGAGGCGGCGTCCTGGCCCTTGTGTGGCCGCTCGTCCCGATTCGCCATTTCTTGGCGAAGTCTGACCAACTCCGCTTCGAGGAGGTTGATGCGATCCATGGCCTCCCCAGGGATCATCTCCAGATCCTGGGTCACTTCCCAGGACTTGTCCGTTGTCACGCTTGGCGACGAGGGCCGCTGAGCCGTTGCCGATGATGCTGCCGGATATCCGCGGCTTGGATTCCCGGTCACTCTCTTCACCATCTGGTCTTTCTCTGTCGTGCCGACTCCTTGTGCCCACAGCGCAAATCGCTTCATCCGCCAGTAGCTCTCGGGGTTCTCGGTGGCCGTCGTGATGCACCACTGGGTGTAAGTAGGAGCTGTCACCAGCACCTCCTCGTACTTCATGTGGGCATACTTCCCGAAGCCCATGCACTCGCTGCCTGACGGCGTCACCTGTGTCTCCATCAGGTGACGGAAGATCTTGCTCTTGAGCTGGTCCATCGTGTTGTTCGAAGTGAACGGAATGGAGTGATCTCGGAGGAGTTGCTGCAGGTCGGCCTTGCGTTTGCAGCGGTTGATCGTCTTCACCACGTCGCGCTCCGTCATGAAGGTGTCCGTGGTCTCCTGTCCCTCTGCATTCAGCTCGGCCAGTCGTGCCGACAATTGGACTTTTGTCCAGCTGCTGGGCGGTGTCTCTCCCAAGGACTGGAGCTTGTCCTGCATCTCCTTCTTCGTCACATTCGCGGTCGGCATCTTTGGAAGAGCTGTGGTTGGTAGACGTCGGACGTCTTTCACACAAGTCCTGGGACGATCTGAGCCACAAGTCGTGCGCCAAGTCTGCATGCTGTATCCTGTGCGACGAGTCTGGCAGGGGAAAACCATGTTTCTTTAGAAAGTAGCGGTCCTGCAACTTCATCTTGGCTACCCTTCCTATGGAGTACCCTATAGCCACAATCCTGTCGCCCTTCCACGGTAAAGTAGCATGCCAGTTTTGGGGACACAACTTCACACATTGGTTCAGAGGATTCACACTTCCTTTCACCTGTTCATCGCCACACTTCAGAACTCGGGTCTGCTTACTGGAATCTTCCCCTTCCGTCCACACTTCACCTCCTACCAAAGGCCTTAAAACCGGAACCACCACATTCATGGAGCCATTCAGGTTATATCGGTCTTTGTGGGGACATGACTGAACATTACAGGACATGCATATGGATGTCCCGTGGAAGTCAGGACACCGATCCTTGACCTCAGTAACTATCAACTTTGTCAAACAAGGCATCTGTTTGCTCACGTGCGTCACTCCGACGATTCCCCCGTGCATGAAAGCTCCGAACACCACGTAGCCTGGTTGTCTTTGGCTATCAGGAGCAGTACATGGATGCACTGGTCGCGCGGCTGAGTTGGCTTGAAGCTTGTGCCACGGTATGTTTTGAAGGAATCTTTGGACTTGGCTAGAGGGAGCCTGGTTACTGAGCATCTGTTTGGCCTGTAGTTCAATGTTTTGCATCTCCTGTCTATGGCTCACACGCGGTTGTTGAGGTCCTGGGGCCTGCTCCTGTATGGACGAAACATTCGTGACCCAACACACTTGATCATGACAGAATGAATCAGAACTGTACACACTCACTGGCGCAAAACTTGACTTTTCCTTCTGGTGATCGGATGCGCCAAAAGCCACCAGAAGGTGTTGTCCCTACTCAACGGCAGGACTCATTCTCGCCGTGACATCTCCATGCAAAGTCTGGAAGGCGGTAGATCGGCTTGAGGATCCTTCCAGTACGTCCTTGGCGAGAGGAAAAAGCTGGTGACCGCTCTCGGTGGTCTCCAGTTTAGCCACCTTCCACGGGTTCACGTTCTTGAAGATGGCCTCGTCTCGGTCAAAGTCGATGACTGCTCCCAATGCCTTCAACCCCTTGACGCTCAAAAGGACGGGTTGTCCAGGAATGTCATGTAGGTGCACCTTCATCTTGCTAGCTGCACCTCCCAGGTTGAGATTCAGGAGAGCAGTTGACATGCACTCATGCCGTCCGTTGTTGCCAAAACGAAAAGCCGGGGCCTCTCCAGGAAGGATTTCCAAGCCGTCACTCCCATGGGTTTCCCAGTTCAGCTCGGCAATCCTCTGTACGGCATCTTCTGAGCCTAGGCTACTGGTAGCACCACCGTCGATGATCGCTTTCCCTTCTTGGATCACGCGGTCGAGCACCATCAGGTTGTGCTCATCCAGTGGCTGGGCTGCGAGTGCAACGTCATGTGGCCAATTTGGCTCGGCAGCTGCGGTGGGGCCCTCAGCCTCCTGCATAGCCGTGAACACCAAATTTGCTCCTTGCTCTGAAGGCCGGGGATTCTCCTGCTGCGGGCAATCTCGACGAAAATGAGGACCGCCACATCGGAAGCACTTGGGGGGAGGCCTTCCGGAGAAAGCACTTTGCCGCATAGAGTTATTCTTTCCAGATCCCTTTCCAGAGTAGAAATTTCTGTTGCGGCGCATCATTGCTTGTTTCTCCCTCGCTTCCCGCAAGGTTCTTTTGGCATCCACCATGGCTGCATATGCCTCCTGGGCATCGGCTTCGAGGGCCTGGTAGGCGTAGTCCTCGGCAGGGTCTTCCCAAACGGGGTCGGGTTCTTCCTCCAGCTCGTCATCATCCGCCATCATTGCCGCCTCTTCCATGGAAAACATTGCGGCCCCTCGACCAGCGTCGCGTTTCCTCAGCTCCTCATCTGGCCACGTCAGCTTCAACGCCTCTTTCACGCGATCGGTCCGGAACTGATTCTTCAGATTCGCCACAATCACGCTTTTCTCCGTGGCATCCAGACCTGACCGCTGTAGAAGAAGCCACGCGATCACAAAGTCCGGAAGAAAGCCTTCGGCCTCCTTGGAGGCGGCCTCGGAAACATCCCATGTCTGCTGGCCCATAGACTCTTTGTGTTTCCAGGATCCGTCGGCAGGTCCGTAGGCGGAGTAGGACTGCCACCCCTGCCATGACCAGTTGTCTCCAGTCCACCAAGCATCGTCCCATTCGTCCTCGTACTCGCGGTTGTCCTCAGCCGGGTCTGGCTCCTCTATCGTCACCTCAGCTGTCTCGGTCTGGGGCTCATCTCCATGGCCCGTAGACCGTCGCTCTGAAGCCACTGACCCAGTCTCTCGCGGATCGTGCGAGAACCGAAAGGACTGTTGGGACGTCCACTGGCGGCCAGAAGAACCAGTACTCATCTTGACCTGGCCTGGTCCGTACTCGTGAATCGCCTCTGCCAGTGTGCGTTTTGCCTCCAGCAGCGCTTCGTCGTGCCGGACGATCCAAGCAGCCATTCCTTCTCCGCGGCGCCGCTTGACTCCCTGGAAGAAACGGGCCATGGTCCGACCAGCTTCCGCCAAGGTCGGTGCTCTCACCTGACGCTTCAGGTAGTCGAGCAGCTGCCAAGCACCCTTCTCATGAGACACCCACCCTGGCGGCATGTGTTCCACTGCCAGTCTGGCACTTCCTTCCAAGGCAGCTTGTAAGCGAGGTCCCACTAGGCATCGTTTCTTCCACTCGATCGTCTCAGCATAAACCAGAGCAGCTCTTTTGTAAGGAACGTAGAGCTCTGGAGCGCCATCGAAGACAGGTACACCCTCTTTGGTGTAGCGAAGTTCCGACATCCTCCTGTCAGAAGCCCTCCCTGGATGTTCCTTCAGGCTGAAACCCTTTTCACACGAGCTCCCGTAACCCTCTGGTTACAGGTAGCTCCGCTACCATGCAAGCGAGATAGCACACTGAGGCTGCAGCACGCGTTGGTCCTTTTTCCTCTGACTTGGACCGAGAAAGGTGCTCGAAACCCGGAGGTGTCTGCGAGCAGAACAAGCTTTGAGCTTGCAACCCTAAACCCCCCTGGAGCTAGAAGGGCCCAGAAGGGCCCTCTAAGGTTTCTGGAAGGGGTGCTAGAAGGTTCGGATTCGAGTTTAGGGTTTAGGGTGTAGGGTTTAGGGTTTAGGGTTTAGGGTTTAGGGTTTAGGGTTTAGGGTTTAGGGTTTAGGGGCCACTAAGGGTGTTTTGTTAAGGTTTCAGATGGCAGTGTAGGGCTTTCATGGTCCAAAAGACTCAACAAGTAGGTACGGCACGGGACGAATTAGGCTTGTGCGGTTGGTCGGCTGCGCAGGAGGACTGACTCATCGCGCAGAGAGTCAAAGCAAGCTAAGACTTTAAGGGGATACTATTATTGATTCTTCCGAACCCTGCAATACATACAAGCCCACTGAAGCCCAATGAGCGCTACAGCAAACCAGAAGCCATACAAACCTCAATCCAGCCCCCACAACCCCTAAACCCGAACCCCGGCCCCTCAACCCCTAAACCCTAAACCGTAAACCCCTAAACCCTAAACCCTAAACCCTAAACCCTAAACCCTAAACCCTAAACCGCCCTAAACCGTAAACCCCTAAACCCTCAACCCTATACCCTCAAGCCCTCAAGCCCTCAAACCCGGAGCCCTACAGCCACAGTCCCGCGATCCCTCACACAGACCCTAACCCTAATGGAAACCATAGGTTTAGGGTTTAGGGTTTAGGGTTTAGGGTTTAGGGTTTAGGGTTTAGGGTTTAGGGTTTGAGGCTTACTGTAGGGGGATGGGGATTTAGGAGTGTAGGGGGAAAGGGGTGTAAATCACGCATAAAATCCGATAAAGCGCTCAAAGAGGGATCCCGGATTTCAACCAAGCCCCTAAACCCTAAACCCTAAAGTTCTTTGTCCGCGGCCCGGCCTGCCCCCTTTCCTTTACTGCCGGCGGCTGGCACCCTTCGCGCCTTCGGGACTTTAAAGTCGAAGGCTTGCCTGTAAAGCTAACCCAGAATTGCGGGAGGATCTAGGAAGTAGATCCCTTAAGGGGGGGTCCCTATAAAGAGCCTTTAGTAGTATTGGGTCCCAAATTGGGGTTCTACTTTCTGGATCCTTCCGGGGGTCTGGGAAATAGATTTACCCTAACTGCCCTCAGAAAACAAGCAACAAACGTGTCCTGGGAGACCCCCCCAAAAAAGAGAAGCCATGGACCAACAAAACAAAGAGGCAACCAGAAGCCTGGGACAGCTTAGGGTTTAGGGTTTAGGGTTTAGGGTTCAGGGTTTAGGGTTTAGGGTTTAGGGTTTAGGGTTTAGTTGTCCGGGTTACCAGTTGCCCCAGAACCCTAAACCCGTTAAACCCTCCAGGAACACCCAAAACCCTGAACCCCCTAAACCCTCCATGAGCACCCCAAAACCCCACACCGCCTAAACCCTCCAACTACTCTAAACCCCACACCCTAAGCCCTAAACCCTAAAACCTAAACTAGAACCTGCACCGAGGGTTTCGGACACCATACAAACCCTCAACAATAGTAGGATCCCCAAGACGGAAACCCCATAACACCGGTACTCATCAACCCCTGAACGCGCCGAGCCCAAACCCGCATACCCAAAACACTGACCCCTAAACCCTAAACCCTAAATCCTAAGCCCTAAACCCTAAATCCTAAACCCCCCGCCTCCAAGAGCAAGCCCCCTAAACCCTAAACCCTAAACGCCCCCCCTTTACGGCTCCCCAGACCCCCGGGAGGATCTAAAAAGTAGAACCCCTATTTGGGGACCCTAACTACTAAGGGCTCTTTATAGGAATCCCCATTAAGGGATCTACTTCCCAGAGACTCCAATATCCCTTAACTAAGGAGTATACCTTAAATCATATTACGGATCCTACTATAAGTTAAGGAATATTCCTTAACTAAGGGATATTGGAGTCTCTGGGTTTTTGGATCCTCCCGGGGGTCTAAACCCTAAACCCTAAACTCTAAACCCTAGACCCTAAACCCTAAACCCTAAACCCTAAACTCTACTTTTGGGATCCTCCCGGGGGTCTGGGTCTCCACCCAAAACAAGCTCTGACCTTCTCCAGGGCCGGGTTCCGTCGGATGCCTGTTGCGAGGCTTGGGAGCTCAGAGCTCAGGGGTTTAGGGGTTTAGGGTTTAGGGGTTTAGGGTTTAAGGTTTAGGGTTTAGGGTTTAGGGCTTTAAGGGTTTAGGGCTTTAAGGGTTTAGGGTTTGGGGTCTTGGGTTTTGGGTTTTGGGAGTTCAGAGTTTAGTGGCTTATAGAAGTTGTTAAGGGTTTGGGTGCCAATAGCATTTTGACCGAAACGTTTTGACCAGAAGCTTTCCTAAACCCTAAACCCTCATCCCGAAACCCTAAACCACACTCCCTAAACTCTAAACCCTAAATGGCCAGTGCGGCTGGGGACAAGGCCTCAAGGGCTGCTGGGTTGGGCTGACGGGGCTGGGCTGTGGGCTTGCTCTTGGAGGCTGGGGGTTTAGGGTTTAGGGTTTGGGGTGCAGGGTAGTGCTGACCCTAAACTCTAAACCCTAAACCCGGAACCCTGAACCCTAAACCCTGAACCCTGAACCCTAAACCCCTAAACCCGAAGCCCCCTATAAACCCTAAACCCTAGCTTTGAAGATTGGTGTTGAAGTCCGAGCTTTAGGCCGAAGGCTTGTTCTGGCAAGGTTTGCCCTAAACCCTAAACCCTAAACCCTAAACCCTAAACCCTAAACCCTAAACCCTAAACCCTAAACCCTAAACCCTAAACCCTACGGTCTTTCACGGCTCGACCTAAGACTCGAGGGTTCGGGAATGGGCTTCTGGCTTTCGGAGCCTAGGGCTTTGGGTTTAAGGTTTAGGGTTTAGGGTTTAGGGTTTAGGGTCTAAGGTTTAGGGTTTAGAGGTTTAGGGTTTTGGGTTTAAGGTTTAGGGTTTAGGGGTTTAGGGTTTTGGGTCTCAGTAGGTGCGGGGATTGAGGCTTTTCGGCCTGTAATCACAGACGTTAAGGCTTTAGGGCTTAGGGTTTAGGAGCGGTCGAGGGTTTCAGGTTGAGGGTTTCGGGGTTCAAGGTTCATGTCCAACGAGATCACGTCTACTCTACACGGGATTGCGAGAAGCACTTGCTTCCCTATCCTTGCCGTTGAACAGCGCAGCTGGCATGTAGGGCACAATGCTTGCTTGTGTTGGCGTTTGGAAGTTTGTACAAGTTTCGGCGTTACGGAACAGGATCGGAAAATCTAGGATTGGAGCCCGAATGCATCAAGGAGGTTTCTACAGGGTTGCTGAATTTCGTGTGGTCTTCATAAGAGGTCTTATAAAGGATTGAAGGAAAGCCTAAACACACAGGGGTCAAGTTGGATAATGTACGGGCCCGAATATTCGAAAAGAGACTTGGGAAGACATGACCCGAATAGGTACAACCAGGCGCCCCAACCGCTAAGTACCCTAAACCTGAAGCCCTAAACCCTAAACCCTAAACCCCTAAACCCTAAACCCTAAACCCCTAAACCCCTAAACCCCAAACCCTAAATCCTAAAGCCCCTGCACAGAAGCGAAGCCCTGAACCCGAAAACCCTAAACCTCAAACCCGAAACTAAAGCCCTAAACCCGAAACTCCAAACCGTAAACACGGGCTTAGGGTTTAGGGTTGACGGTCGATTTTGGGTTTCGGGGCCCTCGAGGACTACATGTCCAAGCTTGGCACTCTCATGGCTTCCTGCTGTCGTGGTGTTCAGCGAGAGGAGGCGAGCCACAAGTTGAACCTCAAGATGAGGCTCACACTTCACCTGGAGTGGCAGAAGCTCTCGTGACCTGTGCAAAAGAGGAATGGAGTTTGAGCACAATGCACCAAATCCGAACCGTCACCTGCTTCTCGACACAAGTCTGCAGAGCTCGAGAAACCCTGCTCAGGTGCCGGAGATGCTTTCTCTTTTTGGAGAGAGAGCACTACAACTTGAAATTGTGTTTTTTTTCCATGTTTGATGTCGTCTCAATTTTGCTGCTGTCTGTTGCCTGTGGCACAGCAGATTTGGAGCAAAAAAACAGCTTCATTCTTCCTGGTGCTTGCACGAGGCATTTTGACTCAGTGGACTTTTGGTCAGCAGCTGGACTCTTCCCGCATTTTTTTGCCAAATTCATTTTTTTGGCCGTAACGAGCTTTTTTTCTAGACCAAAACAAACTCCACAGGACTTCTCTCCCCTGATCTGACTCGGTGTAACACCAAGAAAGAAACAGAGAGGTGCTTTCATATTCCTTTCTTCTGCCCTATAGAGACAGAGCAGTGATGACCATCAGCACGGAACACAATATGGGAAGTCTCAAAATCTCGGCGCGTCGGAAGTGCTTTAGTCAACGCTTGGTGCGTGCATCTGGAGTGTCTACCAGGTGTTTTCTCCAACCTGTCAAAGCTGAGAAAAATGCACACTCCAAAGTAGATGCACAAAAACGGAAAAAACAACATAATTTTCTGTAGTATGTCTCTAATTTGAAGCGTTGTGTTGTTTCGTGGGAAGGAGTATTTCCTTGTGTTTTTGGTGCAGTAGAGACCAGACTGCTTGAGC
>CAJNDV010033990.1:8810-31296 GCA_905221635.1 Symbiodinium sp. CCMP2456
TTGTTGAGGTTTTCGGCCCAGTTTGCAGGCCCAGATTCCGGACACCACGCCAGCTTCATGATAGAGTGCCCTGAATGTATGCCCCTCTCTGAGGTGGTTGGTTGCGGCGAAGGGCGACTGCCGGCTGCAGTGACTTGGGCCATGCAGTGCTCCTGGTGCTCTTCCGGTCCTTCGAGGCGGAAGAGTTCATTCTGGGTGTCGTGAACACCGGCGAGGGCCTGCAGTACCACCCCGCCAGCCTGTCGAGGGCTCAGCCGAACCCCGAGATGCCACTGCGCCAGTCCCCGCTCGTTCTCACCAGCATCCCAATTGAACGAGTTTGCAGCAGCGCACTCTGGTACCTCCTCTACCGCCAGATCCTCCACCCGGATCCCGAGAATGGCGCTGTGCTGAGTTGGTCACAGACATGTCATCGCTCAGAGCAATTTACTGTAGCAGTCGTACTTGTAGCAGCCGCAGCACGCTCTCGAGCTTTCTGCATTTCTGAGGACCAGAAGCCATGTATGGCCACCTGCTGCCGTTCTTGAACCAGAGGCCGCTGAGCGCCGGCACCACTGGACCTCAGTCTTGGACGGAGCAGCTCCCTGTGCCTGTGGCCGGAGATCGGTCCTTCGCGCTATGCGTGGAGCGGAGCGTCCGCTTTGCTTTGGTGTTATCCGGTTTGGAGCCTAGCGATGCCGGCTGGTGGAGCTCCGTCGGGTTGCGCCGTGCGCTGGTGGAGTGCATGCAGGAGGCCTTGGCTGTACAGGGTTTGCGAGCTCCCGCGCCTGCAGAGTTCGCCTTACTCCGTGTGGGCGTGTCCTCGCTGGCCCGTGCTGCGGCTCAGAGTGCGAAGGTGCAGGAAAAGGGGCGGCTGAAACTCTCCGAAGAGGTTCAAGCGGTCATCGAAGCGGCCGACAGGAAAGCCGTCGCAATGGAGCACTCGCAGCGAAATGCCCGCTCCGTGCAGCCTCCGCAACTCTGGGAGGACCTCTGGAGCGCAGCTTCCAGACAAGACTGTTACCCGGGCCGCAGTAAGATGATAGCTGCAAAGAACGTTCCGTTTCTAGTCGTTTCAAACTGTGAGGCCTTTTTGGGCTCCGAGGTCACTTCGGAGGCTTCAGCCGAACTCTTTCGCAAGACGTGGAAGCTCTGAAGGGCGAGGCAAGGGCCCGGGGTTTCCTTTGTAGCCGTCTCCTTTGCCAGGCAAAGTGGGGAGGGTACCTTAGACTTATTAGGGCTACTTCCCTAGCCGGGGAGAGTTCCTTATACATAATCATATTCGTCTTGGAGTGCCACGTCTACGCCACGTCGGAATGCGCATGTTTTTTCCGGCTCCCCCGTGACTTCGCGAGGCCAGACATGGCACTCTGATCCTGCCTTCCCTTCCTGCAGCCCTGCACACGCAGATCAACAACTGTACAGAGGCCATGCCGCCGTTGCGTTGCGACAGTTTCGAGCTTTGCATGTTCGCAGTGCATCACCGCGTCACTGTTTGATTTGACAGGCTGCAGAGTGCTGCAGGCTCGTGAGCAGCATGGTGGCCTTGATGTCGAACCAGAGGGACCGGTTGCCACAGGCTTCTGCGTCCTGCTTTACTCTGGTGGTTCACTTGGTCTGCAGGCTTTTGCCAATGCCCCTGCCCCTGGATGACGACTATTGGCCCGACAAGTGCTTCTGGGCAGGGCAAGCTCTGACACTGGAGACCAAGCGAGATCTGCTGCGCAGCCTGCACCTCATCTCGCGCTACTTTTCTGCGTCTGCCGAGAATCTGCGTGCGACGAGGGAGACAGACGGGGCCCGAACATGTGTCGCTGCTGCATTGGTGGTGATGATGGATGCCCTTCTCCGACGTCCAATTGACCTGCTGGACAAACAAGTCGCGGTGCAAGAGAGACACGGAGATTTGATCTCCTTGCACTACTCCGGGGCTGCAGGCGGACACCAGAGCCCTTGCAAGCCTTTCTTGCTGGACTCCAGCACCTTTCGTGAAACCTCTGAAGCCCTTCTGCTTCCCCAGCCCGAGCTGGCCTTGCTCCGGGCTCAGGTCCTCGACTATTTCCAAAGCTTGACCACTCTGGCAACCTCAAGCTCTCGAGGCTCCATGAACGCGAAGCGGCTTTTCCGCCAACTAACACGGGTCAAAGAAACTCAAGAGCACGAGACACAATACCTCTTCACCTTTGAGAAGGGCATGGCTTTGGGCCCAGCTGATCGTCTGGAGCTTAGTCGAGCATGGCTGCAGTGCCAATGAAGGGGTGTCATGATCTAATCTGCCTAGCAGCGTCCCGGTTTCACTGCTCAGGTTTGTTTGTAGAACAGCTTGGGCTCAGCATCGGCTTGGAGTCGGCAGGGCCATCGGCGTCTCCTTGCACAATTCAGATGTCGTTGGTTTGGCAAACCAGAGCAACATAGATCTTTCATCTTGTATCTATTTTCTCATGCAGGCATCTTCTTCTCAGTGGAGAGCAGCCCCAGCTGTTGGACTTCTATCCGGAGTTGGCTTGGTTCCGTGACGTGTCTTGCCTTGCAATCAATGCTTGAACAGAACACAGTCTTGCAGATGAAAGAAGCATTGTTGCCGATCCACTCGTTCGCTGGTGGGTCATCTGCAGGCCGTGTTCTTGTGGAAGGTTCTGCTCCTGCCACCCGCTGACGACGAGTCGGACAAGGCACCTCGCTATAGCACGAGCCCGGAAGGCGACGCAAATGTGGGTAGTTGTCAAAATGAGGGTCCCTTTTGGGGCACCCTAAATAATAGGTGCCTTATTATACTAAGGACCCAAAAAGGGACCCTAATTTAGAGAACTACCCATGTGTTGAAAAAGCCTCTTTCTCCGAGGCATCTCCACGTGGCGACATCTCGGCCGCTCTCGGTGCACCCCTGGTCTGGCGCTGGCAGAAGGGGAAGAAATCAGAAGGCACCGAAGAACTCGGGGCCTTCGTCGTTCATGGCTTCGAGGCCGTGCTGCCAAACACGCAGAGCTTCAGCGCCTTGGGCAACAGTATATCATTAATGTCACAGAAAAACGCCTCTTCATATTTCACTTCCCAACCATTCTCTCTCTCTTTCTCTCTCTCTCTCTCTCTCTCTTTCTCTTCCTCTCTCTTTCCTTTTAGCCTTTGGTGAGGCTTCAAGGCGTGGTGGAAGAGCCGGCGCTGGCAAGGGCTGAGGGGCCTGAAGCGCTGGCTAGGCGGACAGGCTGAGAACTACTCCTCCAACTTCCGGGCCCTGAGTCGTGCCAACCCAAGTCTCCTTGCGGGCTCGGCGGTGGAGACGGAGGAAGACATCCTTGCTTTGCAGTCTGTACCCTGCTTCGGAGGGAGCTTGAAGGCCTCTGAGAGCGAGCTGCTCTTGACCTACCTCGTCGCCCCCTACGTCCGGATTCCCTTGGTGCTGAACTTCTTCTCGGACAAGCAGCGCATGACCTTGCTGCAAGCGCCACAGCTGCAGGCCCTCCCGTGGAAAGTGGCACTTGTCGGGCTTCTATTGAGCTTCGGAGCGCTGAAAAGCATCTCCCGTCCTTTGCTGAGCGCAGAGAGATCAGAGGGTTTCTTTTTTTTTGCGGGTCACAGGCGGTGCTGGACGCCGTCCTGTTTGAGCCCGGCCCGCCCCTGCAGCTGCATTCATGGCAAAACCTCAATCTTCAAAGGCTTTGTGCTCGGACGGTCTCGCCTTTCGACTTGTGGGCGTTGGGTTTGTGTCCTGTGAGGTGGCTGACGTATCAGGAGGCGCTGGCTGGGCCGCCTCCCACAGTTCCCTCCAAGAGTGTGTCTGCGCCGGCAACGAGAGCTGGCCTGCTGCTGAACGAGCTCCAGTATTCGCCGGAACCCGTCTTGGACTCCGTTCTGCAGCTTCTGCAGTTTGCATACGAGCAAGATCCGGGTCGACCGGGCACTGGAAGGGAAGGCCTCATCCTCTTCCTTGTGCGCCTCGCGGTGCGTGTCGAATCCCACGCGATGCTGGTGCTTCAGCGCGCCCGCAGCTCAGAGCCGCCGAAAGTCAAAAAGGAACCCAGTCCGAGCCCCACTCGAACGTGAGGCCCGCGGTGCATCGACTGGAGCCGGTGCACGGCAAGTGGCGCCGCGAAAGGACAAGCTCCAAAGCTTGGAGGATCGGACGAAGCGGCTGAGCGGTGTTCTGCGCAATGCCGTTCTGGAGATGATGCTCCAGTGGGCCTCTCAGGCCAATCGGGCAGAGTTGAGACATCAGGCCTCTGATTCAAAAGGAGTAATTGCCCGTTCGATCTCCCCTGCCAGGCCATAAAGCGCAAGCCCCGGAAGCTGGACATAGCTGCTCGGGTGCACGCCCATATTGCCTTCCTCTTCAAGAACCATCGGCCGGACACTGTGCGGGAGGTCTCTGTGTTCTTGGCTTCACAGGTCTTTGTGATCATGAACAGCTTCAAGCCAGCGACGAAGCGCTCACCCAGTTCCCACCTCTTGGGGGTAGGTGAGTTCGAGCTTTTTGATGTGTTTGAGCGCTGGCGCACCCCCCTGGCATCGTGGTTGCGGGCCCACCCCAAAGAAGCAGCCGTTGCTATGGAGAACGTTGAGCGGGTTGTAACCTGCAAGGGCACCGCAGATATCACTTTGCCGGATGCCAATCGATCTTGGCGTGAGATGCCAAACGAGCCTGGGAACTGGGCCTCCAGGCCGGTCACAGAGGGCAGCCAGGAGCAAGCCGTGCCCGGTGAGTCTTACCGGGAATGGCTGCTGCGGACCTACCACCAAGCCTCCCAGGGTGGCGCCGACATTGTCGTCTCCGTGAACCAGGGCCGCTACCATTGCCGCGACGCTGGCCTCCAGCTGCTGCCGGAGCATGCGCTGAGATCGCCGCATCTACTTGAGGCCTGCAAGTCATGCCCTTCCCATATCCCGCTGTTTGAGACCTGGGGGACGCAGTGTGCGTGTCTTTCAGGCCTGCGGGAACCTGGAGCACATGCAAGTGGTGTTACGAGAGGAGACCTTGCACCGGACTTGCTACGAGCTGGTGGGCCAAAACCTCGAGGAGCTAAGCTCAGTGCAGCCATTGCGTGAAGGGATGGGATTAGATGCTGTCCTTGGTGTGCTCCATGGCTGGAGGTGCACTGCTGGGATGCCGAGAGGCTGGACGAAAATGGCTTGCCCGAGTGGCTCAACACTCGGAATTTGCAGAAAGTTGGGGACAAGCCGGCCTGGTTAGCAGAGGCCTGGCGCTCAGTGGAGGTCGCAGCTCGCGAGAAGCCTAGAAGCCTAGAAGCATTGTTCAGAGCTTAGCCTGCAAACGTGCCTCGCGAGCCAAGCGCCCTTTTAATTTTGTCCTGCCGTGCCGACTGACGTCTTGTCTTCTTCTGGGCTGTCTTCGCCTGCCTTGCTTGCTTCGAGGGCTGTCGGCGACAGTTGCCTTAAACGCCACACTTCTCCTGTCTACTTTTCGGTCTTTGCAGATGCATAAGTAGGGATGAGCAAGGAATTCAATCTCCGTCTCTGTCCTGATCCACCGTAAGTGTCGGAATGGAGGGCAGGGCCGGGCGAGTCTTCGTAGAAAGACAAGAAGGCATCAGATGCTTGCGCATCTTGAGACGAGGTCCTCGAGCCTTTGCTGGCCAAGCTCGAGTTGGGCGACATGGTCTTGTACTACCAAGCTTCCAAGCAAGACAAGCCAGCTTTTCCGGATGCCTGGCTGTTGGGCGTCCCGAAAGAGAGTCAGAGCCTCATCAAGGAGATCGCCGTTTGGAGGAGTCCCGCTTACACGGAGATGTATGATCTCGTGAGTCGTGGTCGACACGTCCATCGAAAGCTGGTTTTCACCTCGGACATGGTCTGGTCTTTCCACAGTCCCAGCGGCAAAGAGCTTCCAATGTACTCGAGCCCAAACGCAGGACTGCATTATGTCATTATGTGCTTGGGCAGCTTCTCCCTTGCTCGTTGTCCCTCCCCTCATCGCAGGATGGAGCTTGGGCAAGGGCTCCGTGCTCGCGCCCTCCGGAAGAGGCTCCGGTTCGGTGCGCATTTTCCGAACTTCCGGCTCCCACGGCGCCTCGACGGCTCTGCATGTGTTGATGAATTCGGAGTAGGAAGTTCGTTAAACACACCACCTGGAGGCTGACTCTGACTTTCTGAGGTCAGGAAGAGTACATCCCACAGGACATCCTCCAGGGCTTGCTCCCTGACGCACTGCTGGACCGCTACAAGTTCTGGCGGAGCCAGGAGGCCATACTTCTATTCAATGTCGGGCTGGGGGGTTGTCATAGGCTATATAGGTATAGGGCTATGGGGTCTGTATATAGGGTCCCTTGTGGGCTTTCTTGTGGCGTTCGGATTGGTGTTGTGAAGGCCACTGGAGAGCTTCTGGTCGGTGAAGAGCGGGATGTGGCGGACCAACCAACGGAGCTCCGTGTGAAAATGACGCCGGTGAAGACTCTGAAGAGGGAGCCTCTTAGCCTTCACAAACAACTCAATTCTATAGGAGAGCTCCCCCCGGTATCCCCCGGTGTTTCTAAGAGCCGCCACGTGCTTCGCATCATCTTTGCCCACGAGGCCGGGCCATTCTACTCAGGGCGCCTTCGAGGCCGCGCTGGCCACGGTGGAACGGCGAAGGCCCGCGGGCTCCCTCTGCCCTTCGGAGCTTGCGGAGCTTCTTGTTTTCAACGCATTCGTTTGGGAGCACTGCTGCGCCCCGCAGGCTTTTGGGGCAAGAGCCGGAGTTTCTGGTCAACGCGAAATCAGGCATGTGTGGATTGACCAACCTGCTCACGCGCCTGGAGAATCTGTCGCACATCTTGGTTTGGAGCCGGAGTGCATCATGGACGAATTTGTCCGTACGCCGTAGAGACTGCTGTAAGCCTTATATGGCCCATGAGAACGTTAGTCAGGCTTAGACTCTTTGTTGTAGGTAACTGTGTCTGCTGCATGCGTGCACCAGGCAGCTAAATCTGACAAATACTTGCTTGGCATCGTGGGCCCTTCTTTGCGTCACGAGGCTGATGGAGCCGGTGGAGTGCATCGCGTCGAGATGCCGAGGTTGATGCTGTCATTTACGATGCAGGATGGCAGGCTGCATTGCGATCAGCTTGCAGGATACTGGATGCTTTGCTTACATGGAGTTTGCGCACGAGCATAACGCTGAGTGATCCAAGCAAAAAGCAAGTTCGCTGAGGATCTTGGAGAGGCCTCAGCTCACATCCAACCTTGTCCACCAGCTCGTTGCACAATGGGGTGGTGGTACCGTGGTCTTGGAGACAGCTGCTGGAGATCTCTCGGTTCTGGTTTCGGCGCTCTCCGAGCCCGTGAGGCCCTGGGCGGAGAGGGCGGATTCGCTGAGTCCCGCCGAACGGTTCCTTCCGGGCCAGCTAGTGCTGCGCCGGGGCAAGCCGTCCTGGATGGCCAACCTCGCTGAAGGCAGAGATTGCAAGAGAGGAGTCCTGTGCGTGCTCGCTTGATCTTTCTTGATCCTGGCCAGGCTCGCGGTATTACTTTTACCCGCTGCACCGTTGCGGGATGATGGTCTTCACGCCCACACCAGCTGCCTCGCTCTATCTTCTTCTCTGCCGCTACCTGACCTGGCACTTTCAAGAGGTGGCTGCCATGGCAAGTGCGATTTCGGAAGTGTCTGGACCAGAAGAAAGGCAGCTGTGGGAATGCCGGAGACCCAGTGGCCCAGCGCCGTGCCTCGTGCAGAAGCATGCCTGTTTTGTTTTGTCTTGGCAGGTCTGAGCGTCTTGCAGGGCGAATGCCATGCCGATGCGGTGGCATGCCGTTTGCACTTGACCCTCGCCAGCTTGCCCTTCGGGAAGGACGCAAGGCCACCCTGGGATGTGGTGAAGCAGCTCCTGGAGTATTCCTCGAAGAGGCCGGAACTACGGAAAGCCTACATACAGCACTACAGTTACCAACCTTATGCAACCTTTGTATAATCTTCTATATGTAAAGCAAGCTTTCTCTGAAGACCCTCAGGCACTTGGTTTCGGCGACCTGCGCATTGCCAGCACATGGGGAGCTAGTGCTGCAGAACCTGCCGGAGGTCATGAGCCAGGCAGCTTAGGGCAACCAGCACTGGTGCTGCCATGGTGCTCGTTGCGCTTGTCAGCGACGTTGATGTCCAGGCTTCTGCCCTGCCATTGCTCGCAACGCGTCGTGAGATGTTGGAGCATCTCCTTGTCCGGAGCTCGGCGCCTTTTTTCCCAGCTCCGCATACATAGATTTCCAGGGTGCCAAGTCGAGGCTGCCAAAGCTTCCGGAAGTCAGAAGTCCATGACGGCGCCTCTGGGGCCTCAGCGGGAGGACGCGGGATTCGACCGCGTGGCCTACCGGCAGGTGCTGGGCGAGGCGGGCGATCACAGCATTCACAGCCTCAACGTCGGGCTACTGTCTACATAATTAGTTGGAAATGTTGGAAGCCGTGCGTCACACTTTGCCATTGGACATTACTAGACTGGCGCCAGCACTGAAATTCCCTGGACAGCATTCAGACGGGACGGGCAGACATGAAGCCATTGAACTTCGTGTTCAATCTGTCTGGCTCTGTGCCATGCTTATCGCACTGCGACCTCCAGTATGTCCTTGACTAGTACAGTACGGGGAGTTGTCAACTGTAAGCGACCAGCTGGCTCCTGGCAAGGTGGGACTTTTTCAGCGAATGGCCTGCTCCATGCAGGGGTTGACGTACAGCAGGCGCATGAACCTCTTGACTATAAATCTAAACGGAGGTGAAGCCTGTCACCGCGTTTGTGAGGCCCGAGGGAGAGCGGCCGGTGGTGGAGGGCTTCGCGGCACTGCGCTTCTTGGATGCGCTTTTCGGCCGTGCAGGCGCCAGCACCGGGGGCTTGTTGGCCTTCCGGGGCTCCTTCTTCCTCATCTATGAGCTCTTCACGGGCACCTTGGAAGTGAAGCTCATGCCCGAGGACACGTGAGGAATCGAGTGTTGTCGAAGTCCGTTAAGCGAGTGGCAGAGGCCGTAGTCGCGTCGCGGCAGGACAAGCCCAGCATCCTGGCCTCGGCTCTTCTGCGGCTCATAGAGAGCGGAAACAGCGGAAACAGCACCACGCAGATGGAGATGGCCGTGCTCCGGTCACTCGACTCTACGCCGGAGGTGCGCGCCGAGATGCCGCTTTGGGGCTCTGCTGCGGCCAAGCGCGTCTGGCAGGCAGGTCGGTGGTCGGTGCGCCTCAAACTGCACTTCACGCAACCTCCGAAAGCATCTCATAGAAGCATGCAGTGCATGCAGGATTCGATCTTTGTGGGCCCTTGCAGGTCGGCGCCCTGATCAAGGTGGATCACGACTCCTCCTCGCGCTTGCTGAAGAACGCAGTCAAGCACCTTCGGCAATGTCAGCAGTACTTGCAGCCAGTGAAGAAGTTCCCCGAGTTCCAGAGGGTCGATGGCAAGCTTGTGATCGATCCAGAGGATCTGAACCACCGCAGGCAATGGGCACCCCCATTGACAGAGGATGTGAATTGCACGAGCCGGGCCTTTGAGACCAAGGCCGCAGGTATGTTGTGCCTGGGAGCATGTCCACTTGCCAAGCTCGTCAGTGACTGTTTCGGCCGGGATCCTCTGCAGTCGACCAGCAACGGGGGGAGCAACGATGTCCTTGAGAAGAGAGACGCGAATGGCCAGCTCTTGAAGCTGTGGCTGCAGAAGCTTTGTGGCCCTCATGCGGACCCGAACTTCCGCTTTGCATCCTTGCCCCCCGCGCAGAGGACCTTGAGCCGCCTGCTTGACGAGTTGAGCCTCTTCTTGTCAAGCCCTGTGGCCGGTGAGACCTTGCAAGAGGTGGTCCAGCCTGCTCGCCTGGCCAAGTTGGTGGATGCCCTTCGCGGTCAAGGCCAGGAAGACATGCGCGAAGCCACAGCTCTCGTCACAGAGGTCGTGGAGGCAGCGAATTGCGGAAACGCCAAAGACTGGCTGCTGCGGCGCTGTGGCACAGCCGTGCATGTGAGCTTCAGCAGCTTGGTTGCAGCCCTCATGGCCTCTGAGCCTGGCTGCAGCGATGCCCTCTACAGAGCAAATCAAGAACTCCAGGAGGACAGGCTGAGCAGCCTCTTCGAGAAGGTCGCACAAGCCTTGGCCCTGATTGTGAGAGTTGGCCAAGTGACCCGGGCTATGGAAAAGGCGCTGGATCTTCAAAGTGCGATTAGCCGGCGCAGCGAAGCTCTGATCGTCTCCCTGAAAGCCCGGACCTTGAGCGAGGAGTTACTCGCCAAACGGCACCACAGTCGAGCTAAGAGGGCAGCGGTGCTCTTCGACCCTCGTCTCTTGGTCTTCGAGTTCCTCTTCGACATCATGTTAAGAGAGACCCAGGTGAGAATCCTTGGAGCCTTCCTCTACAGCGCCAAGGTCGGTCGCTCGATGACGCATCAAATGATCATGGGAGACGGAAAGACGACGGTCATAGCACCCCTCTTGGCTCTCATCTTGGCGGACGGCAAGTCCCTGGTCTGCTCTTGCATGCCGGCCGCTTTGGCGGAGATGACACGCTCGGTGCTAACCAGATGCTTCTCCTCGCCGGTGGCTCCTCGCGCGGTAATCTCCTTCAAGTTCGGCCGAGCCTCCCACGCCGATCGGGCGCTCTTCGACAAACTGGAGGTCACAAAGAATTGCACATGTCGTGTAATGAAATCTAACGGCGTATTCAAGAATTAAATGCAAGATTGTCATGCTTCGTGTGCATTTCGTGCGGTGTTGCAGGCTGCCAGACACGGGAAAGCAGTCGTGGTAGCGGAGCCCACATCCCTGAAGAGCTTGGTGCTGGGTCTCCTTCAATCGCTGAGCCAACTGGAGGAACTCACCTCGGGCTCGTCGAAGCGCTGGTGGAAGACAGACGCACACAACCAGAGGACACATCTCCTGGAAGCGGAAGCCCACGCCTGCTCACAGGTCCTGCGAATGTTCCATCGAAGCGTGCTGCTTCTCGATGAGGCTGATAAAGAACATGAAAACAGGGCTTACTGTAAGGCTTAAGTCTTAGTGGCAGAATTGGGGCGTAGCTGGTGTTGACTCACTGTCGGTCGGATGGAGAGGTTGACCTGCTGCTGGATCCGTTGAAGAGCGAGCTAAACTGGCCGATGGGCACCAAGCGGGCCATTGACCTCGTGGATTCTGTAAAGAATCCTAACTCTGCATCCGCGCGCTTCGATCACGACAACTGCCTCCGTGGAAAGCTGCCTTTCCACCTTTTGGATGCGCTTTTTGTGGCCAGCGCCCTCGCGGAGGCTCCGGACTCGGACTCGGAGCCCACAGCGGAGCAGGTCGGGCCTTGGATTCTTGGATCCTGCGCTGACTGCGCTTCTTGTTCTGGAAGCTTGGCAGGTGGGAAAGCAAATGGCTGTCCCATTCGCCGACCGCCAAGAGGCAGCCACCTCGCTCCTGGAACTGGCTGCAGAACTTAAGGCCCAAACCTGCGCGACAGGGTACAGCTGTACTTGAAACGACCCGGCGAGAGTTGTGCCACGGAGTTTGTGCCTGCCGAACAGCCGAACATGTCAGGTCGGCTGCGAGGCAAGGCATGTGCGCCTCTGCCCGCACTTGGTGCTGCACTCGCAGAGTGGTGGCCTGAGTACTGGATGTCGGGCCAATCCCGTTCCGATTCTTCCGATGGAACGACACACCAAGGCTTCTATGAGTCTCACCTCTTACCACGGCTTTCGAACTGGACGGCGCTCTTTCTGGAGTCTCACAATGGTGCTCTTGGGCCGGGTCCTGAGTCAGCTTGCCGGTCTCTTTTGCGGCATCTTCCGCCGCATTCTCCGAGGCTTACCCCACAAGAGCTGCGGCGTGTGCTGCGACAACCTCGAGATATGGATGCCATAGTGGCCCAGCAGCTCAGAAGGCCTGGCCCATGTCGGAATGTCTCTGCTCTTTGAAACCATCTTGGCTTCTGCTCTGTGCTTGAGGGAGAACGGGCCGGGCGTGCAACTCTTCAACCTTGCGGTCCGTTGGCTGCACTCCTTGCTGCCCTTCTTGCTGAAGAAGGTTCGCCCTCGCCCCGTTGCACAAATGGTGTGGAGTACTTCCAATAGCTTCAATGCTACCGCAGGTGCACCGCGTTTCGTATGGCCTCCTCTCGACGGAGTTGCGTCCTCGGTGTAGAGCTCTTTCACTTTCTCAACAACCTTGGCCCGGTGTATAATGAGGCAGCTGGCATCTGAGAGTGGACCTCGTTCGCGACAGCTGCTCTCAGTTCCTTTCGTCGGGAAGGACGGCCAAAGACTCGAACATTATAGACAATTATAGAGAGTCAGAGTCACTACAGTACAGCGCAAATGGGCTGGAGGACCAGCCCAGTGAGCAAGCGGAGTTCTCTCACCCCGATGCTTCTTAGCTGAAACATGACATTGCCTTTCGAAGACGGCCTCCCGAGTTGCAGAGGTGGCGATCGGCTTCAGCATTCTGGCATACAGGCTCCAAGGCCTTCGACGCGGTGACCTCCTTGCGCTGATGCAAGCCCTCCAGGCCTGGTGCGCGGGACATGCGGGACACCGTGAAATTACCGCCTTCCATCGCAAGGCGGACATGAAGCTCCAAAGCGGAGTTGTCTACCACAAGCGCCTGGCCAATCGTATCTTCGTGAAGCTCGTGGTGAAGGCGTCTGACGGCACATGGCATCTTTCCTTGTTCGCCTTGACGACTTGGCAGCTAGAGTTAGAGTCTCCTCCTTCCGCTTCCTGTGAGGCTGGCGGACGTGTGAGGGGATTCTCTGCAGAGGGCAAGTGGCTTGGAGACAAGAAAGGTTCCTTGGAGGTCGCAGAGGTCCTGGAGATGGAGACCATCCTGCCGCTGGAAGCTGTGGACTTGAACGACACGGACCGCGCTGACTTGCTGCATCCCAGAGCAACTTGTAGAACCATAGCCCTCCACAAGGAAATGATCGGATTGGTTTCCAGATGGCGCGGATCCAACAACACAAGCCTTGCGCCAACGAAGATTTAAGTGTAAACGCTTCGCGTCGCGAGTTAGGCACAAAGCCGCCCGAAATCATGCGAAGCAATCTCAGCATCTCTTCTCGTAGCTCTGCACCTCCTTCGCTTCAGTGATAAGACTTGATCCCACTCTTTGATCCTCATCCTGAGCGATCGTCAGCTCCCTGAGTGTGCAGGAGCAACTGGCCCAGCTCTGGAGCCTCCTTCGTGCAGAGCCTTGCGCCGTGGAGCAATTCCTCCTCTCGGTGCTACAGCCGGGGGTCGGCACCGTGGATGTCTCCGACCACCAGCTGACTGCAGCCGGCCAGGACGGGAGAATCTGAGAACTGCTGTGCCTGCCTTCGCCCTCCTGTGCCTGTGCCGGTCCAGGACCTGGCTGGCGAGCAGCTGTTCGGACTCTGCCTCGGCTTCAGCGGGACCGGAACCAAGGGACCTTTACTGTAGCAGCGTAGCAGCTTTCAACCTCCCCTAGACTCCAGACATCTCGAGACCAAGCCGCGACATTGAGGGCACACTTCTGGCGCTTCCACCCCAGCCATTGTTCAGTGATTCAGGGTGCAAGCATGTCTCATCAATCATGCATGTATGGATAGCGCCAGACATCGCAGGACCCCCAACGATCTTCTTCCGAGTCGTTTGGGCAGATGCTGTTACGCTCAAGGCGTGGATGGGCGCATCCTCGGAACCTTGGCCAACACGGACGTTGTCAACGTGGTTGAGATAGACGCTGACTGGACACCCCGAATGCTCTTGGAACTTGCCGCTGGTGTCAATGGCCCATGCTTCAACGCATTCATCGACGTGGGAGTGCCCTGGATCCCCTCGGCTCGGTTTAATCGAGGGATGCACATATCTTGGTTCCTCTGACGCTGCTGTTCCGCTTGCGATTCTTCTTCTTTTTTATTGCGGTTGCTGTTGCTGTTGCTTTTGCTGTTGTTGGGAGCGGAGAACGGATTCGAAAACTGAGCAGCCGGGCTCGGGCCTGATAATGACTGCGTCTTGAGTCGCAGAGGCTAGAACACAGCAGAAAGGGACAGCGGGAAGCGGTTGGCCCAGGCTCTGGTCACGGGGCTGAGCAACCGTGAGACGGCAGACTACTTACTTCGAGTTGGCTTAAAGGACTTCGCAGGTGTCGCACTCTCTGCATGTCTTAACGGCGACTTAGAGTCTTAGAGCTTTCCGGAATCTTCTTGTGCCAGGTGTTTTTCAGCATGAGTGGGGAACGCCTTGTCCTTCTTCGTGATGGATGGAGGGTCCCTTCGCTCGGAAATTCACCCGTGGGTTCCGTGCTTCCGCGCAATTTGACAACCTGCTCTGGCAATCCCGCTTATGCGTGTGGGTCTCTCTCTCTCTCTCTCTCTGTCTTGGGATGTTTTGGGTACCGAGGTTGTTGAGCTAGCGCAGTGTGGACTTGCACCATCCCAGCGCTTTACCTTCTACGACCACGTCCACACAACCGGCATGGACATCAAACAGCCGCCTGCAGGGCGAGCTGTCCTTACCATGAGCAAGGATACGACACTGCGAGATTTTGCCCAGGGTGCATATCGCATGCGCGGCCTGGGTGCTGGACAGCAGATCTCTGTGCTAATGACTCCCGAAGTTTCCACGCTTGTGCACCAATGTCGCAAGGCCTGTACGGCCTCTAGGCTTGCTAGCAGCGGCCGTATTTCTGTGACGCTGGAGAACTTTCTAACCCCAAGTTCGCCGACAAGCCCCACTCGCCAGAAAGAGGCAGACCCGGTGGTCCACGTTCTTATCTGGGCCACTGCCAATGGCATCCGCCAGGAGTGCAGGAAGCAGCGGCTGCTCTGCCAGCAGAACTTCCGCGATGTTTGGAAGCGCAAAGCCCGATTAAAGCTGGAGAACGTGGCAGCGGCTGTTTTCGATCCGAAAGACAAGAGTGCCGTTGATAGCTTGCGCGCGGTTTCCACACAGGCAGCCCTTGAGGACCTTCGAAGCCGACCGGAATTCTTCGGCCTGCCCCCAAGGGTCGAGATCCAGGTGCAAGGTAAGGAGCCGAGTCTGCAGGAGAAGTTGCAGATGGAGATTTCCAAGCGAAAACTAAGCCCCGCAGAGCGTGCAGAAGCCGATGCGGTGCTTGCCGAGTGCTGGCCGCCGGAGTGCGAGATTGATTTCCTGGAAGAGCCTAAGAATGACGCAATGGAAGGAGAGCAAGTCCAGGAAGAAGAGCAAGAAGAAGAGCAGGAACAAGAGCAGGAACAAGAGCAAGAGGAAGAGCAAGAGAAGGAGCAGGAGCAAGAGGGCCTCCCCGAGGAGCCGGCGAATGAGAAGTTCTCTCGGGCAGATGAACGACAGCAACCTTGGAACCTCAGTAGCCTTGCCTGCCAGCCAAGCAATCGGACAAAGTCGGGATCCTCCCCTCCCTTCTATCCAATCTCAGACTTTGCAGTTCATCGGGGCATGCTGGGAGGGGACTGCAACTTCCTGGATGAGCTGCCACCCTTCCTGATGATCAGTGAAAACTATTATCGAAAGGCCATACCTGAGCGACGGACAGTATCAGACCTCGTTTGCACAGCAGAGTCTCAAAGTCGAGCAGATAGAAAGCTTGCAGTTGGACAGAGTGCTGGAGCCCAATTTCTAACAGCCCACCTTTGTCGAAACTCGGAGCTTCTGACCCCAATTTCAAACCTGTTCAATCCGCAATTTCTGCAGGCATGGCGAATGCAGTCAACTCGGCGCTTACGAAACATTATCTGCGTGTTGGAGCCGACATCTCAAATTTCAGCTGTTGCCACTGCAAGTGTCCATGTGATTCCGTCTGCGAACCCAAGGTGGGTGCCAGACCGGCAGCAGCTTCAGCCTTTGGACATTCCAGGGCAACTCTCCGGCCAACAGATTGAGTGGCTGCTTGAATGGACAAGAAGCTGTTCGTATCGTAGCAGATGGACTAGAAATGCTAGCTCGCCTGTGCCTTGGTGTCAACATCTGAAGGCTGCGCCTGCTGTTTGAGCTTCATCGTTTGGATGGGGGCGAGACAGCCGGCGACAAAGTAACCGGTGAAAACCTGACCGCGCTTTACAAGTCCCTTGGCCTTTGGGGTACAGCTTCGCAGGAGCTGCCAGGCAGCAGAAAGGCAGATCACAAACAGACGCTCTCACATCACCTTCTTGTCGCTGCAAAGTTGAGGTCCTGCAGTTTCGATGCCTTGCAGCGCGGAGTGGCCACACAATCCTTGTATGGCTATCAGCAAGGCCGTTTCTTCGTCGCCCTGAGCCTTGAGGAGGCTCAGCACTTGCGGGCAGCCCTCCACCGCGGGGAGGAGGTCCTGAACAAGGAGGTCTTCAAGCCCTCGTCTCCCTCGTCTCCACTTCTCACCCTCCGCTGCCTTAGCCCCGGGGGCCCAAAGGAGCCTGTGAAGGGCCAGAGAGGCCTGGAGCGTCACTTCGTGCTCGCCGACTTCGGAAATCAAAGATCGACCGCGCCCCGCTTCGACCTCGAGGCGCTGCCCGCACACTGCAGTACTGCGATGCTTGTGATTTTTCTCGTTATAGGGTCCACTCTGTCCACTCTCTCTGCAGGTAGCCGAGCATTGCTTCCACTTCGCCAACTGCGACCTGCTGCCGCGCTCGCAGCTGCCGGTGCTTCTCCGCGCGCTTCGCGGAGCAGAGCCCGAGAAGCGTCTGAGGCGGAGACTCCGCGAAGAGCCTCCGAAGCCTCTGTGCGATCTCTCGGCCTGAGCCAGCTTCAGCTTCTCGGCAGGTGGTGGCAAGACCTTCGGCGCTGCCGCCGGCGTACGAGGGAGTCATGGCAAAGGCGCTCATTTTGAGACGTTTCCTCCTCATGCCTGTGATATGTGTCCCCGGTCGGGATTTCGGCTAACGTCTTGTGCTTTCTTATGGCTTGGCCACACGATGTCGCTCAGAGACATATAGTAGAATATATCAGAGAGACCCCAGTGGCTGCTCCGTTGTCGCGTCGACAGCTTTCTTATCCTTGCAACTAGCTTCAACCTTTTCTTCTGTAAGTTGCCGAGTCTGTCCGTCTACTTCGAGATTCCACAAGATCCGACCCGACTGTATCCGACTGTAAACTCTGCTGTCAACCTCACACCCCGACCGACCCATCTACCAAATCTTACAAACCCAACACTCAGGCCGATCTGGCGCAAAGGTTTGCGATCAAGGTAAAAGATGCCTCACCTCCTCAGGTTGAATCGTCTAAGCTGGCACAAACAGATGCGGCAAGCGGTGTCCGTAACATTGTGCCAACGCGCAGCACGGAGCATTGGGCTGAGCGATTTGATAGCTTCGGCAGGCTGCCCATCAGCCCAGTGTTTCTGGAGAAAGACGAGTTCAAGGCCAGGCTTGGGAGGTTAGGATGCTGAGCTTCAGACCTTTTATGTGTTTCACGGTTTCATGTCGTTTTTCCCATATCTTCCAGGCTTTGGCCAGTGAAGCACTGTTGCAGCGGCTGCGCCGATCTTTGGCAGAACGACAGCTGTGGCCGGCGGACGTGTTCCATCTGCTGGATACGCACAGCTGCGGAAGCCTTGCGCCGGTCCACACCCCGGTCCTCCAGTTGTCGTGGTCTTGTCCCCAGCACTGCTGAGCTCTGAGCAACGTCTTGTGTTGAGGCGGATGTGGAGCGGGGTTTGGAGTGGATGCTGGGCTTCCAGGGCTCCCAGGCTTCGTCTCTGCAGATTGCAACTCGCTTCCCAGCGCTGCTGACAGCGCTCTTCCGGGCCCTAGACGAAGACGGCGATGGACGCATCACCGTAGAGGCAACAGGGGTGCGGCTGCAAACGTGTTGTCACAGGCAGTTTCTTTCACCGATTTTGGGACATTGCCGGCCCCTCCTTTTTCCTCAGGAGTTCAAAGCAGCGCTGGAGCCCGACGAGCCTGCAGGGTGACGAGCAGCGCTTCCCGATGCTCTCGACTTCAAGGTCTCTTCTACGACATCCACATGCAAGGATGCCAGGGTCTCTTCAGGAACCCCCTCGAGCCATCCCAAACCAATCTGAACTTCGGGGCTGCGTTTGTTTCGGATTCTCGGCATCCCGACGGGCCAGCGAGCTTCTATGATCTCTCGACATGGCGACTCCATGCAATCACAAGCGAGGGCAGCGGACATCGGGCGAATGGAATCCAGCGTCGAGCTCCTGCAGCTGCCTACAGGCGTCGGATGTGTGGCACCAACTATGTGTCGGATGTGTGCACTATAGCTCTGAAACGTAGTGCTAATTCGACTCTGTGGATTGGGCGCGTCTGCAGTGTACATACTGGCCAACTGAGTCGAACCATTGCTTCATCCAGACAAAACAGATCTGTGAGCTTCTGGCGGTTTTGCCACGAATACTCCAAGACTCCCATACCCTTCAACGACAATTTCCACTAAACATCCTTCAGTCCTGCAAGAGGTGCGGCTTGGACAATTTCCTTGCATGTGCGCTGCAGCACCGTCGTGATGTAAAGCCGCCGCGATTTGGGCGGCAGACCCCTCAACTTCAGCTTTTCAGCAGCACCGTCGGCGTTTGACGATGACATGCGGCCTGTACAAGTCGGAAACCAAAACGCAATCTCTCATGGCCACGACCCTGTCACCACGTGCAGTGTTTGCCTACCTGGGAAGGCAGCGCTTGCCGGCATCCGGCCACACTGACCGTGGTATCAACCAATTGCCGCGGAACGATTTGCCCTTCTAAGTTCTATAGGAGGACTTCGGACGTTTCTGCGCGGGCAGGGCATGCTCCGACGTGATACCTAGCGCCGAATCGCCTGCAGCATGCGCCGTTCCCCCTGCAACTGCACGGCTTCCACTGCCGGCTGCGCGGGTGCTCATGCGTGCTCCGCTTGCTTCGCAGCGAGCCCTTGCAGCATCTTGCAGCAGTCCAGCCACGTTCCTTGCAAACGGAGAGCTTTGCAAGAGATCCCCACAGACGCCCGTTGGCAAAGCAATGCAAAGCCGGCGTCAGGCGAGCCCTGTCCCGGCCATAGCAGCCGTAGTGGTGGCTAGGATGTAGTGCAGGTGTTGACTGCCTCTGACAGTGGAATGGTCCGTGAGAAAAACTGGGTGTTCCAAGCCAGCGTTGAATCAAGTGGGCAACACAATCCGACATAATTGTTATGTCACTGACATAACATTACCCTGTTTTCATCCCGCATTGCAAATGAAATTGGCAGCCATCGTGCATTTATCCGGATCCGAGTGTTTGGAGTAATCCAACGTAGAAATCAAGCAATCTTTGACGTCGCAATGCCGCCTTGCCCAGAATTGTGTCGACAACAGCAAATGCGCGATCCAACGCAGGCAACGACGCGCTCTGCTCAGCGAGCCGCTTGTCCAGCAACTGCATGACGTCGCCCCAGCCAGCCATATAGATCTGTTCTCATGGCCAGCAGCACCGGCCCCCGAGTGGCATCATTGCCGACATCAGACGCTTGCTCCTGGAAAGGCATTCTGCGCAGCGGGGGCGTGCTGCTGCTAGCATGCGCCCGACTCTCCACCTCGATCGCATTGGCCTTCGGCCATGCGCATTTGGGCGCTTCGTTGCGCTGCGCAAACCAGCCCACTGCGTCCGTGGACTCGTTGTGTGGCACTTCATTCAGCGCCAGGTGGCCCACACCCTATATGCAGTACAGCCAGCACATTGATGAAGCCTCGCGCCCCCACCAATTTGTTTTGTCCACTGAGGCTCTAGCCTGCCCATTGCCTCCAATTCGAAACCGACACAGACCCTGCACTGTCCCGTCTGTCGATGGGCACATTGGACCTTGTCAGTCGCCAGCCCATGCTGTCTGAGCTCCGGCACTTGCCCGGCACCCTTCGGACACGATGATTTCGTACTGCGCGAACTGCAGCGCAAACGCGCCGACCTGACGCATCGTTCTCACGTAGTTTAGGACGAAACCTGTCAACTGTTATGCTTGCAGCCGCAGTTCGTCTCATCATGCTTCCTCCTCCAAAGCTGTGCGGCGGGGTTCGGGCAAGCTATCCGCTGTGCATCTTGCCGCCGCACCTCACTGTATACGCCGTTGCACACGATACCTGCATTGCTTGCTGTGCCTCGTGGCTCGAGCAAGGTGAGAACCAACGATCTCGCATGCCACCCAGCTGGCGGAGCGGTTTGGGGGTTGCGACTGCGGACCGCAGCGCCGCGCACTGGGCGTTTTGGGAGGACACGCTGCTCGTGCGCGTGCCGCCGCAGCCAGACTCCTGCATGCCCAAAGACGACGCCGGCCTGCCTCCACTGCCGCCGCAGTCGACTGGGATGCCCAAACCCGCCTGCTGCGCGCCACCCGGGCGAAGACTCCGGGCCCTGGCCCATTCTAAGGCCGGCACCCCCGAGATCAATTTTTGGCGCAGTAAAAGGAGGGCATCTGAAAAATCTAAAAATCCTAGTTCGTGTGTGTGTGTGTGTGTCTTTCGTCTTACACGTAAGCATTTTCGTGTTTACACAAGTCTAAATTGTGTGCAAACATGTGTAAACATGTTTGAAAGAACCAGTCTAAACAATCTCAAAGATGCTCGTTCGTGGCTAAACCTAGCATGCAGGACCACTGGCTGCATCTTTCACCAATCCGAGTGTGCAAGCTGCTTCGACCTTGATGGCTCAGCAGTTTTCTCGAATTCAGGTTTCTTGTATTTTGGATTGGGTCAGTTCAGGGCAGCAAAACTGCATGTTATCGCAAACCATCGCAAACCGCAAGAAAACAAGAGTGTGCTGTGCTGGCTGTGCTTCTGCCACATCTTTTCGCACGTTTGCAGAAGTACCCTCTTGTTCAGTGCTACACGGTGAGAACGTACCGCAGAGTAGTTACAGAGCCGGAAGATGCCTTCGAACAGTGACAGCTGTGTTGTGCTGCGGAACCGTTTTTTACAAACAGGTACGCTGAACAAAAGAGCCCATATTTGACGTCTTGATTGGAAACCGGTGGAGCCAGCCGTGTTTGCCCCTTTGTGTGACCACGTGTCCCATCCTGCCAGACATACGGAACGAGAATCGGCGAATGTAGCGAAAACAGCTTGAAATGTATCATAGTGGAATGCTGAGAGAAGGGTTGACCAAGTTTTCGCTGAATAAACCATGCCCCGCCGTTGTTGATGTAACGCCCCGAACCACTGCAACCGCGGCGGGATTTTGGGTGTACAGCGACGAATCCAAGAATCGGAAGGCCAAACAAATCTGGCAAGCTTGTTCGACCCCAAGGCCTGCTGCTGCTGCTGCTGCTGCTGCAGCTGCTGCCAACTACAAGGTAAAAGTTCGTGACATTTTACGCTTTCCCCCCGGTCAACGATGTCCTAACATTTGTGTGGATGCCGGGTACAGGGCAGAGTGTCCAGACACTTGTTGCGGAACAACACAGCAGAATCGGCGCTTCAAAAAAAAAGATTTTGGTTGCCGATGTCATGTCATGGTTGATCTTGACCGCGCATGTGTTTTGCTTAAAGTAGACTTGCACGGTCAGGTGAACCGATGTTTTTCTCCACACCGCAACCATTTGAAACACGTTTTTGACATGTTTGTGGTGATTCCAACCTTAATGACCATAGGACAGTTGAGACGACCGTTAAACTTGCAAACCTAAAACTTCGCCGAGGTGTCATTGTGGGAAGCGATCAAAGTCAGAAGCAAACTCACCCGCGACATTGCGAACAATATATGCTTTGTCGGCAGAGTATGCTCTGCCGCTGAGGCATGTGAAATGTGATGCTACAGACGCTCTGCCTCGGACAGTTCTGAGTAGGTTGATGGTGTATTTGATATTTGTGCAGTTGTACAAACTTTCTGCTGGATCTTGTGGTGTTTCACTTTCTGACCACGGCTCGTGGTCGTTCAAGGGCAGGACTCTGGATGGACACTGTGCCGATCATTCGCCTTCGAGTGTCCGGTGACGCCGACCGCTTGCTGGAGTCGCTTCGGGCCCCTGCAGCCGCCCGCATGCCTTCCGTGCTCGCTGCTACTCAGGCAGCTGCCCTCCTGCGAAGTGACGGCGCTCACGTCAGTGGGGGACGAAGCCATACCAGGTCAAGCCGTGGCGACGAGCCGGCCGACTGAGACGCACCTCGCTGATCTGTCGCCAGCTTCTCGTGCGCTGCTGCTCGCATTCTGCGCGGGCCCTCACAGTCCTGCCCAAGACTGAGGACGTCACCATCCATCCGTCCCACTTTCGCGTTTTCTTCCTCCTCCGTCGGCTCAGGCTCCCCCTCCCGCTTAGCGCTGCCCCATGCACTCCACGGACTCCGGCAGTCGGGCACGCTGCGCGGTGGTCACCACGGGCATCAAGGGCATCAAGATCGCCTCCAGAACGGCAGCGTCGGGGTCCGATAGGCACGGGCGGTCGCAACCTCCTGAGCAACAAGACTCGAAAGCAAGAGCTCGAGAGGCGGAACTCAGGAGCAGTGGGCAAGGTGGTTCGGGCACGGGAGCCACCTGGGCCTGCCTGGGACTACCCGTGCAGACTGCGCACTACGGGCCGAGAAGCTTGTGCTGGGAGGGAGTGCGTTTTTGTTTTTTCCGTGCCTTTTTCCGTCTGCCTACAGTGGATCCTACGGTTGCGTCGCAGATGCGCGCGGCCGTCTAGCGTGGAGGCAAGCGGCTGGCGAGGACATCCTCCACCGAGCATCAGCCAGGACCTCAT
>CAJNDV010033991.1:8872-32127 GCA_905221635.1 Symbiodinium sp. CCMP2456
GGGCGTTGGCCCTAAACCCTAAACCCTAAACCCTTAACCCTAAACCCTAAACCCGAAACCGTGGTTGCTTTAGGGCTGTGGCCTTGCAGCTGGAGCCGTTTTTTGGGGTCTAGGATGTTGGGACTTAGGCTTTGATAGATGGGTGGTTGTCAAAATTATGGTCCCTTTTTGGGGCCTCGTTATAATACGGCACCTAATATTTAGGGTACCCAAAAAGGGACCATAATTTTGACAACCACCCAGATGTTGGTTGACTTTCGGGTGTGGAGTTGTGGGTTTGGGTGTTGAGGGTTTCTGCACTCTAAGAAGGTTTAGAGGTTTGGGCTTCAGAGATTGAAGGCTTCGACCTGCGTTAATGGTATTAAGTGCAGGGCAAGGAAGTCATGGGTTTAGGGTTTAGGGTTTTGGGTTTTGGGTTTAGGGTTTAGGGTTTAGGGTTCAGGCAGAAGAAGCACGTCGGTTTAAGGGGCAAACTTGAGTTGCAGGTGTCAAAGTGTTGTAAAAGAGCCCTAATGCGACCCTAGTTCCTAAACCCTAAACCTTAAACCCTGGGTGTAACAACGCAGTAGTTACCAACTGGTTTAGGGCCGAGCAGCTTTTCGTTCCATTTGGCGATCATACCTGCGCAATCGATGAGGAGGGTCTTACTTGCCCAATCCCCACAGAAGCGGAAGTTCAGAGAGTTATTCTAATTGCTATCTTGTCAACGACTCCTTTGGGATGCCGGCACTACAAAAACGGCTTAAACCCCTTTAGGGCTTTAGGTTCAGATGCCAAATAATACTGCTCCTACGTTTGAGGCTTAAATCCTTATCGCGTGACTGTAATGTTCAACTGCCATACAGGGTTCATCGTACAAAGGTATAGGTATAGGGCCCCTACTTTTTGAGTGTCATCTGGTCCTTTAGGAACCCATCCTGCGTACACGCAAGAATTGCAGCTGTCAGTTTGCTCTGATCCAAAACACTTCCCTGTCCAAGACAACATGCTGTCACGGCACTTGTTCACGTCCTGAAGTGGAGGTGCTAAACTGGCGACGGTGTGTGCGTTGGTCGCTCGTGTATGGTCAGCGGTACTTTCATGCTTGCATGACAATTAGATATCTCTTATGTGTATATATATATATATCTCTCTCTCTCTCTCTCTCTACACACACACACAACACACACACACACGCAGGAAGGTTGTCCACAACATGTAGCGGTTGCTGAAGATCCAGCCGTAACATGATAACATGCCAGGCAGTCGGCCCTCAGAAGCCAGGCCGGGATTGGTACACTTTGACACCCTTATTTACAGGATCATGGGACTTAGTAAGTCGGGTTATAACTAAGGTAACTATACTTATAACCCCAATAAAGGGACTTATAACCTTACTTACTAAGTCCCATCATCTCCCAGTATTGTGCCAAAAGGAATTGGAAGCCTGCAATCGCATGAACCCTCACCCTCCTGTTCAAATACCACATCCTAAACCCAAAGCCCTACAAGCCCTAAAGCCTACAACTACAAGCCCTTGTAAGCCCTAGACGGCAAGCTCTAGTAAACCTGGAACTCCGAGACAACACTTTGCGCCTTCTGGATAGACCTCCTGCAGGAGAATCCTCATTGCATGTGCAAGGCTACGGCCGGGACTTCAGTACTTTAATTAATGCGCAAGGTTTACAGTATAGGGTTTAAGATGTCGGATTAACTAGCACTGCGCACCTTCACCTGCATCTGTCCGTAAGGCAACCTTGGCAGCTACTCCAACACGTCCAGCCTCGTTCGCAACCCTGCACCCCAACCCGAAACCTTACTGTAAGCCCTACACCCATACCACCAAACAGCCGTCAACAAAAAGGTTTCCTTCCTGTCACGTAGAAAAACTCACGATGGTGAGGTTTATATTTACTTAAAACGAAAAAGTTAATGACTGAAAGCATGCTTCTTTGCCTTACATTGCACGAAACAAAAACCAAAGTGACAGGAAAAAGACGTGGTAAATGAAGAGCGAATGCTTGTCTTCGGCCCTCTTAAGAATGAGCGCCACGGAAGCACAAAAGTCAGAAACCATATTAGCCTGCTCCTCCCCCACCGGAGTGTTACACTGTGTTTTGGGTGTGGCTCTTCTAGGTCCGTATTCATTCCGGCTCTTGTTTCGCGCAATCATCGCAAATCAAAAAGCCGAACTTACGTCTTCAACTCAAGGACACACAACACAACCTTCCGGAATTTTTCTGCTTCTAAACGGGCCAAACTACTTTTAAAAAAAAGAAAGGGAAGCATACTGTGTTTACTCAACAAAGAGTATTTACGATTGCGGCAGTAAATGCAGGAAATGAAGAGCTTGGAATGTTACCACAGAAACTAGTTGTAAATCTCCGGAACCACCAGTCGATGACAAAAGGCTTTAATTTTCGCTTCGTACATAAAACCGCGCACTCCTTGGGTCTATAAGTAATATGTAACAAATCAAAACTACGATAATTCTCCCACGGTCTGCTTGAACAAGGCCGCGTGCTTCTGTTCCGCTCACACTACATTACGTTCATTCACTTACATATTCTAGCCTAAGTTGATCACACACTTCACTTTAAATAACAAGAGCGGAACGCAGTCACGAATAATTTGAACGGGTCCTTGTCCAACTTTTGGAACAACAAAATAGGGCGAACAAGTGCTGATTCAAATTATGAACAGACCTTAGGAAAATTTGGAACCTTGTTGTCTCAATCTCCAAAGAAAACTCTATTGGCAAACGAACATGCTAAAAAGCCTTTTTTGGCAACCCGTACCCAAGATGCTGAAGGCTTCGCTCAGATGCCGTAGATCAGAGGCCCCAAAATGTTTCAACTTTGATACTTTTGAGGCGAAGCTATGCAAAACACCGACAACTCATAATTCGACGAGACTGTATCAATAATACAGCTATGGAGATGAGGGATTCCAGCATCCACCTGAGCAGATAAGCTAGGACGAGGCTACCTCCGGGTTCATGTCTTGAAGGATCTTCGGAACAATGGCAAAAACGAAGGTAACCGTACTTCTAATTGACTTACTGACGACCCGTTGTAAGTACTTGTAACCTTCCTTACTAAATTCCATGATCCTCCAAGTACGGGCTCCTTCGGGGCGCAGGTAATGCTAGGTTATTGGATTCAGGGCATAAGGTTTCTGGTTTTGGGTTTATGTCTTGGGGACCCTAAACCCTAAACCCTAAACCCTAAACCCTAAACCGTGTAATAGGTTTAGGGTTTCGAGTTTGGGGTTTCGGGGTTGGCATTGAGGTGTTGGGTTTCGGGTTGGGGGGCCAAGTTGGGGGCTTAAGGTCTGTTCTTCACAGGTTATGCAACCTACCTCAAGCTATAGACACCGACTTTCAATATATACTTTAAGATAGAATCTTGAATTTAACAACAAAGCATCTCTGGGTTCGATGGTCTCAACAAGTGTTCGGAACCCCTTCCCCAAACCCTAAACCCTAAACCCTAAACCCTAAATCCTAAACCCTAAACCCTAAACCCTAAACCCTAAATCCTAAACCCTAAACCCTACTAAATCCTAAACCCTAAACCCTAAACCCTAAAACTTTAAGGTTTCGGGGTTTCACAGTCTAGAAGCTGGGGTTGAACGTCGCGGGCTTCCAATTTCCTCCCGAGTACCCTTCGAAGGACCTCGTATTCCTTACTCATCCTTTGTAAAGGCTAACCCGGGGGGTGCTATCCGGGTTCTATAAAGGTTGTATTCAGCTTTTTACGGTGTAGGGTTTACGGGTCCATGTACTCATATAGTATATATACTTTGGCCTTAAGCTAGTCCCTATTTGGGGAACTTCAGGACCAAGTACATACATACGATATGTACCATATACCCTTAGGGTGATTCTTTATCGATAGGGTTGCAGAATTCGGAAGATTTACGATGCACATCTACGTCTATTTGCCTTCCCACTGGTTCGTTTGTTTAAGCGCACTGCGTAAGTCCACTTGCTTCATAATAACTGTAGCGAATTTCCTTAACCGCTAAAGCCCTACGGGAGGCTCATACCTGCACGACACAATACGCGGCTTAGGGCTTTAAGGATTCAGGGTATAGGGTCTGTATGTATCAGTATCCCATGGCCTGCTAGACATGTCAACATGATGACTGGGCTGTCCACACCCTACACAACCGAACCACCTTCAAAATCCTAAACCTTGAAGCCTTAACCGTAAACCCTAAAGCCTGTGGTGCCGAGGCCCCGACCCTGCGGATGATGCGGTGAAATTTAATTTCACCCCAAGCGGCTCGCCCTTTTTCCTCAGCCAATGACTTGTTGTTGTACGATTTCGGGGTTTGGGTTGACAGTCAGCGGTACACAATGGTACACGGTTCAAGTTTAAGATTTAGGGCTTGATGATGACAAATTTCATCCAAATACCCTTCAGCAGCATGATTTATATCATCGACGGTAACAAGGTGAATACTGGCAACCAGCTTTCAAGTGACCGGGGGGTGGTGACCAACAACGTCGTGCCCGAAAGGACCGACATGACATTCTCGCAATCAGCAGCTGTGGTGAAAAGCAGCGGATCTGCCTCGAAAACCAGGTCAGCGCCAACCCCAACCCCAATGAGCTGTGTAGATGGCAGATCACAACTTGTGGAGGACCCTGAAACCGTAAACCCTAAACCCTCAACCCCTAAACCCTTCACCTTTTATAAGCTTTTGATGCCAACACACTGCGGCAAGACTCAACCCGAGGGCCCATGCACCCATACCCTAAGTAACTATATAGTAGAACGTAGGGTTTCTTTTTAGGAAATACCATGATAGCTTGGGCAAGTATCCCCCCATAGCAGTATCTAGGACCCTTTGGGATACAGTATAACCTTCGGCCCAAAAAGTACATATACAGAGAACAAACCCTACTGTGTAGGCTCTACACAAAGAACCCCTTTCAGGGATCTATAAGGGTTCCATTAGGGATCTACAAGGGCTCCTGTGAAGGGTCTATAGGAGGGATCCTCGACTTCAGAAGCTCTCATGTAGGTAGTTCTCTAAATCAGGGTTTAGGGTTTAGGGTTCCCACAAACAGCTACAGCACCCTTACCAAAAGGACCCTGAAAAATGACCCTAGTTTAGATAACAACTCATGGAGAGTCTTGCAGTCTAGGCTTGAGGCTTAAGGATCTGAAATATACCATTCGCGTTCAGGGTTTAGGGTTTATGGGCTAGGGGTTCAGGGTTTGGAGCTTGGGGGTTTAGGCTTCGAACTCTCAACCGTAAGAAAGCCATCATCTCGATCAGAATCCCTACACCGGACCTCTAACGCCAACACCTGTGAAGCGTACGAGAGCCATACTCTCCATCATAACCAAAAAAGCTGCACCTCAAACACACAATTTTGACTCTTGTCATCAAGAGCAGGTGGCGCGATCAGGACATCGAGAACTTTGGGACGGCAAATGCGCAGCGAGGCGATACCTAGACGAGCAAAACAATGCAGAGGCTTCGTGAACCCAAGAAAACCGACCTAGTTACTAAGCCCTGATGCCTTAAGCAGGGTACACCCTAACCCCATGTTCTGAAAAAAAGACCGCTGGACCAGAGGCGGATTGCCATATTGAGTTCAAAGATCTGGGGCTTGGAGTGGCTATTTATTGTGGTGGTCTGTCTGCTGTAGAGTTTGGGGGTTTTAGGGTGCAGAGGTATGGGTTTAGGGATTAGGGTTTGGCAGCTTTAGGGTTTAGGGGGTATGGGTTTAGGGTTTAGGGTTTAGGGTTTAGGGTTTAGGGATTGGAGGGTATGGGCATTAGTTTAGGGGTGTAGGGGCTTGGGGTCAAGGGTTTGGTGTTTCGAGTTGAGGTTTAGGGGGCGAGGCTCAAGGTTTCGAGCTTGGAGTTGAGGGTTTAGGGGGTATGGATGGGCTTGGGTTTAGGGTTTAGGGTTTAGGGTTTAGGGGTTAGGGTTTAGGGAGTTTAGGGGTTTAGGGTTTAGGGAGCTTAGGGGTTTAGGGTTCAGGGTTTAGGGTTTAGGGGTTTAGGGTTTAGGGTTTAGGGTTCAGGGTTTGGGGTTTAGGGTTTAGGGTTTGGAGTTTAGAGTTCAGGCGGGGTGTGGGATTCGGGTTGGGCTTGATGCCACGGCAAGTAACCACCCTCAGCTTCAGATTGGATATCATCACCATCATCATCAGCTTTCATAAGCACCATGACTACCCTAAACCCCAAACCAGGAACCATGAAACTTATAACCTTGGTCGGGCATCGGGATCTCCATGTCTGTCCGTAACATCGAGCCCAGAAGCTCAGCCCTTCTTTCAACTGAAGACACCAGTCGGCCACTGCGACCTTGACCCCGGACAGAGTATGGGTGTAGTTCTCTAAACTAGGGTCCCTTTTAGGAAGCTTTTTATAGGGATGCCGTACTATTTTTGTGACTTAAGACGGGAACCTAATTTAGAGAAGTACTCATGGGGGGGTGGACTTCATGATTAGAATGGGGTGTTGGGGGGGGGTACCTTACACTGTACACTATGCAGAGTACGTTAGTATAAATTTTACTTGTCCAGTAGCCTAGGAGAAGTAGACTTGAACTTTCGAAACTATATAGGCTTCTGGCACTCCAAAACGAATGAGGGGTACCTACACGACTACTAACTGAACCCTAAACCCTAAACCCCAAACCCAAAGTAAACCCTAAACCAGTTGTTCCGAGCTCGACATCTAGCTCTGAGGGTCTCAACGGGACGAACGAAGGTGTCAGCAACGACACCACTACCTATTTCAAGTGGAAACGCTTTGATAGTTAGAATAGGGTATGCGGGTATGCTATGCCATGATTCTAAGAAGGAGCCCTAAGAAGCAGTACTCGTAATTCGTCAGGCCCTTGGTATAAGTAATAACAAACCTTAATCTTAGAAAGTCGCCCCAAAACTCCTCAGCCGAAACAACAAGCCCGGAAGCTTCGCAAGCCATAGAGCCTGGGGAGTTTAGGGTTTAGGGTTGAGGGTGTAGGGTTTGGGGGTTGAGGGGTTCAGAGCCCACCGAAAAAGTAAGCCAGGTTTGCAGCCAAATGGCCAAGCTTCGGATTTTCGAACGCCTCTGCCATGGCCTGGTCAGCAAGCTGAGATTTTTAGGGTTCCTGTAACGGGATCTATAAGGTTCTGTAAGGGATCTATAAGTTGCGAAAGCTACGTTAGCGGACTTTTCGCCTGCCCACTCGCCCTTTCGGGCCGTAGTGTGGACAAAATATAAGGTTTAGGGTTCAGGGTTTGGGGTTTAGGGTTGAGGGCTAGGGTTTCGGGTTAAGGGTTTGGGGTTTAGGGTTTAGGGTTTGGGGTTTGGGGTTTAGGGTCCTACATCCGAAACCCTAAAGCCTGATATAGTCCTGCTACCCAGGAAACCGAGCCCAAACCTTGGCTGCCCTGAAACCTTATTTAAAGGATCATGGGACTTAGTAAGTAGGGTTTAGGGTTTAGGGTTTAGGGTTTAGGGTTTAGGGTTTAGGGTTTAGGGTTTAGGGTTACTTAAAGCAGGTATACTTACATTTACTTCTAACCCCAATTGAGGGACTAATAAGCTTACGTACTAAGTCCCATGAGCCTCCAAGTAAACCCTGAACCAGCCCCCACATAAATCGACGTAGAGCCTAAACTCAGAACTACCAGCACCGCCACCCCTAAATCACACTCCACGCGGCCCAAGCCCTAAAGCGACCCAAATGCCCAACGCCTTACTGGCTTCCCCACTACCCGGGAAAACAAAACAACTTCCAGGCATACGTATGAACCAGAAGGAATGGACAGCCTGGTAGTGCAGAAAGAAGAAGCCGACTAAGGCTACTTCCCCAACCCCTCAATTTGACCCTAAGACTGAATCCTAAACCCTAAACTCCAGACCCTAAATCCGAACCCCCTAATTAAACCCTAAACCCGAAACCCCCAGAACCCTGAAGCCGAAACCCACTAAACCCTAAACCCGAAACCCCAGAACCCTAAACCCCAAACCCCAAAACCTCCTAAACCCTAAACCCCAGAATCCTAAACCCCAAACCCCAAACCTCCTAAACCCTAAACCCCAGAATCCCAAACCCCAAACCCCCCAAACCTCCTAAACCCTAAACCCCAGAATCCTAAACCCCAAACCCCAAACCTCCTAAACCCTAAACCCCAGAATCCTAAACCCCAAACCTCCTAAACCCTAAACCCTAAACCCTAAACCCTAAACCCTAAACCCTAAACCCTAAACCCGAACCCGGAGCTCCCACGCCAAACCGAGACCTTGCTGAGATCCTCGGACACGCCGTTGACTGCCTCCGGTTCAAAGCTTGGCTCACTTCATATAAGGGGCCTTTGGGCTTAGGGTTTAGGGTTTAGGGTTGAGGGTTTAGGGTTTAGGGTTTAGGGTTTGGGGTTGAGGGTTTAGGGTTTAGGGTTTAGGGTAGTTCTCAAAATCAGGGTCCCTTTTTGGGACCCCAATATAGTACGGCACCCTTATGAAAAGGACCCTAAATGGGACCCTATTTTAGAGAACTACCCATATAAGGGGCCTTGGGTTCAGGGTTTAGGGTTGAGGGTTGACGGTTGAGGGTTTTCGGCTTGGGTTTTTGTTTAGGGTTGAGGGTTGAGGCTTAGGGTTTAGGGCTTAGGATTGTTTAGGGTTGAGGGTTTAGGCTTAGGGTTTAGGGCTTAGGTTTGTTCAGGGTTTAGGGTTGAGTCGAGGATTTAGGGCTTAGGTTTGTTTAGGGTTTAGGTCTTAGGGTTCAGGTGTTTAAGGGACAGGGGCCTTCGTGATCAGAATAGGGCCACCTTGTCGAGATCGGGGGAAAGGGGCCTTACTGATTAGAACAAGTCCAATCTCCTGGGTTAAAGAAGGGACCCACAGACTCCAAAACCCCTTAACTGAGGAATATGCCTCACATTGTAACAGGAACCCTAATAAGATTTAGTGTATATTCCTTAATTAAGGGGTTTTGGAGTCTCTGGGGAATTCGGGCTTTGGGGTCTTGGGTTTAAAGGTCTTAACAACTAGAAGAAGGGTTTTTAGTGTGTAGGGCAGCACAAAGTGCAAGGAAGAGCCCTATGGGTGCATGCTGGTGATCATTCAGTTTTCTGGAACACCTGCAGCCTAAATCGCCGCCGGCACTTTTCAACTTTATATGGCCCTTATTTCGATGTCCATCCAAACTGCCTTCATGCTCGAAAAAGCCGTTCAAGAACTTGCTTTTCGGTATATCTCTGGTCTGTGATGCTATTGCTATTACTACCGTACCACTAATTCTAATCACTGCTGCTAATACTCATACCAATACTAACTGAATACTAATTCTATTGACTAATACTCATACTAATATGGTTTCCTGGTGTGTTGGCTTAAACCCTAAACCCCAAACCCCAAACTCTAGCACCAAACCCCGAAACCCAAATGTCCTTAGCCCTGGAGACGAGATCTTTCCCAAAGGCTACTAGGTACGACTAGGTACTGTAAGGGGGGGGGGTTCGGGTTGAGGGTTTAGTGCTAGGGTTTTGGACTTAGGGCCTAGGGTTTAGGGCTTTAATGAATTACTTTCCACATCAGAATAGCCATTCCTTCTCTAGAAACCCCTACATTCGACTATACAGGTGCTTAGGACCTTTGGGTTTCGACTAACCAGTACGGCTTCTGCTTCGGGCTACGTATTTTGGAGTCCCGGGAACTGCTTGTAGGCCAGAGTTTAGGGTTCAGGGCTTTAGGGGCTTTGGGTTTAGGACTTTAGGGGCTTTGGGTTTAGGACTTTAGGGGTTAAGGGTCTAGGACTTTAGGGATTTAGGGTTTAGGGCTCTAGGGATTTAGTGTTTAGGGATTAGGGCTTTAGGGGTTTAGGGTCTACGACTTTTGGGAGTTAGGGTTTAAGGTAGGGGTTTAGGGTCTACTAATCTACGACTCAAAGGACCATGATGATCATGGGACTTAGTAAGTATGGCTATAAGTTTTAACTGATACTATGCTCCATGATACTCCTAGGATGTGGTTGAGGGTTAGGGTTTAGGAGTTATTCGGGAGTATACCATGTTCAACTGAAACAGAGTGCCTGCGTTGTGCGCTTCTGAAGACTGCAATACGACAGGAACCACAAAAGCACTGCACAGAACCTTCAGCCCAACACGTTCAGGATCAACCGACCGTAAGCTTCTCAACCTCTATAAACCCTAAACCGTGCTTATAGTAAGTAGGGGTGATCGACCTTAGAATGAACTAAAACTGCGCAATGCCTCGATCCGGTCGAAAGGTCTCAATGCAAGGTCTGGATGTGCCGCCTCATGCTGCAAGCACGCGGACTCCAAAACTGGATTTAGGGTTTAGGGGTTTAGGGTTTAGGGCTTAGGGTGTACGATGGCATGCTATTCTATTCTACTAATTGCTCCGACCACGCATTACTTTGATCTACTTGGAATGGTGGTGCTGTCGTATTTCGGTCGAGCACTCTGTCGACAGCCCGGGTTTCAGGCTTAGGTTGGAACAGACCTGTGTCGGAGGGCAACTACATGGTATATACCCTCAAACCTGAAAGCCTAACGCCCTCAATTGGCCAAGTTCCAGGGAATAGGGCTTGGCTGATGTCGATGTGGGCCTCTAAGAGACGTGCAAAGGTTCAGGAAGCCTCGGAAGGCCAAGGATGGCTTAGTACTATAGGAGTCCAGATACCTTGTGGCTCCTGTAAGCGCTCCTTTAAGGGCTCCTTTAAAGTTCCTTTAAGGGCAAGGGCTCCTTTAAAGGCTCTTTTAAAGGCTCCTTTCAGGTTCCTTTAAGGGCTCCTGTAAAAGATCCCTTAAGGGCTCCTTGAACGGGGCTCCTTTAAGGGGTTCCTTTAAGGGTTCCTTTAAGGGCTCCTTGAAGGGTGTATTTACGGGAGCCTAGAAGATGCTCTTAAGGTTTGTGTGGGGTTTCAGGGTATAGTCGGGTTTAGGGTTTAGGGGTTTAGGGTTTAGGGTTCAGGGGTTTAGGGTTTAGGGTTTGGGGTTTGGGGTTCAGGATTCGAGGGCCCAGGCTACCTAGTTTGGCGACTGCGCCTCACATTCAAACCTTATGCAGCTCTTATAGTAATGTAGGGGTCTTAATAATTAGAATAGGGTTTTGGGGGATATTATCCTATAATTGTAATAAGGAACCCCCCCAAAATAGTATGGGCAATGATTTAGGCCCTCATAGTACCCATAACCCACAAGCCGGGATCTCAGGGGGTGGTTGGAGCTGAGTTTCGCTGAAGTGCACGCTGGCAAAAAGCCGTGAAGCCGTTGCCTCTCTCCGATACAGCGATTCTTACGGTTGATGATATAAATCCTGCGTTACTTTAAGGACCCTATAAGCTTTGGAAATTATTGTATATTCCTTTTTTGGGATAATGCAGGATTTGTATCATCAACCGTATCACGAACTACTGTTTGACTAGGAGCGCTACTGCAGTGGCAGTGGCAGGGGCAGTGGCAATTGCAGTGGCGTGGGCAGTGGCAAGGGCAGTAGCAGGGGCAGTGGCAGGGGCAGTAGAAGAAGAAGAAGAAGAGGTAGTAGAAGTAGAAGTGAGTCAGAAGTACAAACAGAAGTAAACGTAGCGTAGACGTAGTGGTAAAGTAGAAGTAGAAGAAGAAGAAGTCGTCGTCGCCGTCGTCGTGATAAGAGAAGAAGGAATCGTAACTAGTAATAGTAGTAGTAGTAGTAGTAGTAGTAGTAGTAGTAGTAGTGGCAGGGGATTACTTAAGGCCGAGTAGAACCCGTTTGAGTCAGAGCTAATTAGGACTGAGGGGGACAGTTTAGCGCAATTTGATGATTCGTGATATGGGGGCTTCGCTTTAACCCTGAACCCTACACCCTTTAACAGGCCCCCGGGCATTGAACTCCTGGACCATGCCTTCACCGATGGAAATGATGGTCCAGCCTTTCCAAGCGAGGCTTTCGAGAGTGGTGGGCTACCGTAGGCTGTGCCTCAGACCCTATACCAACGTGTCCATTAGTCCGGTATCCTGGGAACTAAAGGTTAATCTTGAACCTTTCTGGGATTGTACTACCCCAAACAAGGTTCAAGGTTACCTACTCTACTATTAGGTAGATCAAGCCTAGAGCACCCATAACCAAGTCACATCAAGTAGCCCATTGTAGGGCAACTTGGCTTTAGCTTGCAGGACGCTTCGGAGGTTGGCGACTTATCTGGCTTTCAGGCCGGCGTGGAAAAGGACTGTAGATATGACTTGGAGGTTCGTTGCAATGGGTAGTGATAAGTAGGGTCGCCATCACCTGGTATGGGGCTGGTGTAGTTGATTATCCCAGATGGTCAAACACTTTCTATTGTATCTTGCTTGGCACCCAAGGCCCCACTATTACAGGTAGTTGGACCCTTTAAGCCCAAAGCCCCTGAACCCTAAACAGACTTCATTGTGACCCGTAGTCTCCGCAGGATGCAGATACCCAGCGAGCAAACTGAGGTATCTTTACGATCGCAATTGCACGGGTTAGGGTTCAGGGTGTAGGCATCAGACCCAACGATGAACCTGCATCATCCACAACATCAGGAATATGCCGTTTGTAGTTGGCCAGAGTATTTGAAGTCCGTCAAGCCCATATGCATGAAGAAGAACCCCGGTAGATACAAGGCCTCTGGTGAGGCTCCGTTCGCACAGACGATGGAACAAAGGAGGTCGAAAGCATTCTACACCTCTGAAACCCTAAACCCTAAACCCCTACATAAACCCGACCCCCAAACCCTATACACCCTAAACCATGAAACCCCTAAGCCCTAAGCCCACATCCCTGGTAGTTCCTAACCCTATACAACGCGGAAAGAGACCCTACCGAAGCCTTGTAGGACCCCACAAGGCACCTTAAAGGAGCCCTTATAGGCGCTCCTATCGAAGCCTTATAGAACTTCAAAAGGAACACCGTTGAGGTAAACCCACAAAAAACCTTGAGGAAAACCATCGTAAAAAGGAATTGCATGCCTTTCGGGTCGATGCCATCCAATTCTAGGCCTGGCAAGCGCAAAGAGCTCTTGGGGTCTTGCGGTGCAGGGTTATAGGGTTTAGGCTTATAAAAGGGATGCAGGGGTTTAGGGTGAGCGCTTATTTGCAAAATGATGGCTCAACACCCGGAAAATTGATGTTATTCTGCATACTTTGTGGGTTCAGGTAGGGCTTTCGTGTCAGGTTTAAGGGTTAAGGGCTTAGGGTTTACGGGTGACTAGTTCAGGGCTTAGAATTCAAAACTTGAGGCGGCTTAGGGGTTCAGGGTTTAGGGCTTAGGGTTTTAGGGCTTATGGTTTAAGTTAGGGTTTAGGGTTTAGGGTTTAGGGTTTAGGGTTTAGGGCTTAGGGCTTAGGGCTTAGGGCTTAGGGTCTGGGGCTCAGGGTTTTAGGGCTTGTGGTTTCGGTTTCGGGGTTTAGGAGCTAATGGTTTAGACTTTGAGGGTCAAGGGTCTCGGGTTTAAGGGGACTTTATGGTTTACGGATTTAGGGTTTACAGGTTTAGGCTTGAGGGGTTGAGGGGGGTTTCACGTGTAAGGGTTTACTTAGATGTCCACCACCGAACCAGAGCTTCAGCTTCGATATGCGTTCTACAAGGGTGTTGGAACCGTGTGCCACATTCTCCAGGGCTTTGTCGAAATCTCGGCCTTGTAGGCCTGACAAGGAGGACCAAACGCGATATCTCAAACTTTGAAGCGTCAGAGCACTGACACTTGTCATGGCGGCCTCGAAGGAGAATACTAATGGTTTAGGGTTTAGGGTTCAGGGTTTAGGGTTCAGGGATGTTCAGGGTTTAGGGTTTAGGCTTTAGGGGCTTTCAGCCATGGCGCTGTAGGCTGTGGAGACAAATGTTCGACATTGGGACACTCCCATCGCAAGCTTTTAAAGGAAGAAACTTCCTCCAGAGTCCATTGCCATGAGCCCCAGCTATGAACATAATACTAATAAGAATAAAAATAAAAGTACAGTAGTAATCCTAATGATGGTAACCATAATAATAGTAACAATAGTAGTAATGGGAATAATGGTACCAATAGCACTAGTAATAATAGCAATAACAATAGCAAAAAATGGCAATCATACTCCAAGAGCTGGATCGTACACCCGAACCCATCGTCCGATCCTCGGAGGGTTTAGGGTTTAGGTTTCAGGCGTTAGGGTTTAGGGTTTAGACTGATGATATTATGTAGGGTGTATAGAGATGCGGAGCTTACAGTCTTGGTGCGTAGAGGTTTGCGGTTGTAGGATGTTCGGATAAAGGGTCTGATCTTGGGCTTCAACCTTAGGCTCCTAACAGGGTCTTGGGCTTTCTGGGGGGGTGGGCTCCGGCTTTGGGGGCTATAGGGTTTACCCCAAACCCTAAAGCCAAAACCTTAAATCCCTAAAGTCCTAGACCCTAAACACCTAAAGTCCTAAACCCCTAAACCCCTGAACCCTAAACCCTAAACCCCTAAACCCCTAAACCCCTAAACCGAAACCCCTAAACCCCAAACGCTAAACGGGCCCGGGAGCCGTACGGGTCACAGGGCGCTAGAGGGCGTGGAGCTTACAGTCTAAGCTGGTCGAGGTCCCTTAAGAAACCTTCCTGCTTAGGGTTTAGGGTTTAGGAATTTAAGGGTTTAGGGCCAGTTTGGGGGTTTAGGGTTTCGGGTTTAGGGTTGTTACTTAATGTCACGTCCTGAAACAAGTCCTTAAATAGGACAAGCTATTTGGGGTTAAGGGAGGCCCTCAACCTTGAACCATCTTAACTCGGATTCTACACCCGCTAGAGCCTCCCACACCCGGACGCCGTAAATCCGAAAAGTCTACAAACCCTGAACAAGTACCAGTGTCCACATAATTGGACTACGTATGATGGTCTGTAGAATATATCAACATACCGGCCGAAGGGTTAGAATAGCCAGGCTCAACCCTCAACCCAACTGTTCTCCGGACCATATGGAAATCCTGACAAGACTATACGATAGGGGCCTTAATAATTAGAATAGGGTTTTGGGGACCATTATATATTGAATATATAATAAGGAACCACCAAAATAATGTTGGTAATTATTTAGGCCGCTATATTAACGGTTTGAGAAACGTCTGAAAACCCTAAACCCTGAACCCGAAACCCTAAACCCTACACCCCCAAACCCTAATTACAAGACTATAAGATATGAAAACCGTCTGAAAACACCATTCAAACCCCAAAGCCCTTCCAGAGCCCGAAAAACCTTCGGATGTTTCTGGAGCGCCCTGGTAGACCCTTAAAACCAGCCTGGAGTATTACAGTTTAGGGTTTAGGGTTTAGGGGTTAGGGTTTAGGGTTCAGGGTATTCATGGAAAAATTGCGCCTAGGCTTGGCGTCACACCCTTTTTGATGGGAAGTTGGATGGACCAGGCATTTGACCTCAAGCGCTCTCGGTTTTGTGTCGTGCGTGAGGCTTTTCTGGTTTTCTTGCAATTAGGGTGTGGGGTTCGTTTGACGTGTTCAGGGTTTAGGGGGGATTTACGAGTTCCCTGAATGTCGAATACGCGCCCAACACCCTCGCAGGCAATAGGAAATAACATTCCTTGATGAAAGGGTGTAATCATTGGGCTCTCGGTAGCTTTGTTGGCCCTTTGCAGCATCTGAAACCAATGTTAAGCAATTTTCCAAACGAAATACCCCAGTGGCCACGCATCGAGTGGTGGGCGCCATTCTATCCACAACCCCGTGCCCAAGTTACGTAAGCAAGCCCGAAGATGCCGTTTGGTTTGGTTTCAGTGCATACATGGGACGTTGAAGTTTAAGACGTTTTTGCATCGCCTGTGTCGTTGCTTGGGACCAGGTTGACAACTCCAACGAAATGTGCGTGCATGTGACTACTTCACTTTATTGTGTGGTCTCTTCTCCCTGGAAGTCTAGGACAGCTCCAGCAAGTAAGAAAGTAAGGAAGTAGGCAGCTATCTACAACCAAGATAGCAGATAACAAACGTTGCACACCGTTAAGACACGCACAATTAATGACAACCCGTGCATCAAGTGACCCATCAGCTGCAGCCTGTACTTCGAGCAGGACCAAGTATCAAACTGGGATCTCATCGGACGGTACTCTTGCCTGTAGTTTCCATTGTAGTTCATTTTTCGATCTGCAAGTTTTATATTGGAGGTTGCTAACCGCAAAGCTGGGAAATCAAAACAAGGAACCACAGTGGTGAATACAGGTAAATACCCCAAACCCCAAACCCCTAGAGCCCTAAATAGACCCAAAACCCGAAAACCGGAAAACCCTAAAACCACTAGCACCCTAAACTCTTAAGTCATCCAGGAGCCCGACTAAACCCTCAAACCGTAGAGCTTTGAGGGTTTAGGGTTCCCCTATAGGCTCCATAGTAGTTCCTTTTTGTGGTTTATAGTTAGGATCCTATAAGGCAATCCCAAAAAGGAGCTACTATGGAGCCAATGGGTAGCCCTAAACCCGAAAACCCCAAGCCCCAAACCTGAACCCGAAAACCTAAACCCTAAACCCCAAACCCTTAAAAACCTGAACCCGAAAACCTAAACCCTAAACCCCAAACCCTTAAAAACCTGAACACGAAAACCCTGGTTAAACACTATAAGACTTGTAAAAAGTCCCTACAGATCCCTTTGACGGCACCCTGACAGATCCCCTTGAGGTAGCCCTACCAAGGTCTACTTGCGGTGAAGCCCTAAACCCTAAACTCCAAACCCTGCACTCCTAAACCCTAAACCCCTACCAGGACCCCCCCATGGCCCTTTAATAGAGCCCTTGTGGTCCTTAATAGTGGGTATTTGGGGTGTAGTAGAGGGTAGTTGGGGGGTCTAGGTAGACCCTGAACCCTAAATCCCGAAACCCGAAACCCTAGACCCTATACCAACGTCTTCTTGCAGTGAAGGAGCTCGACCTTTGGCTTCTCTTTCGTGAGTACCTCGGCTCCGGCGTCACAAGAACTCTGAGCACCTTTGGGTTTAGGGTTCAGTGTTTAGGGTTTACGGGTTTGGGGGTTTAGGGTTCAGGGTTCAGGGTTTGGAGGGTTTAGGGGGTATAGGGTTCACCTGTAGCCGAAAAGACCTACCTTTTTTATGGTTCCTTATTGTGGGTTTCTACATATCGTTCCTGAAAAAAGTAGGTCTATTGGGCCACAGGCAGGGTTTGGGGAATGCTTGCCCAAACCATAGCGGTATTTCCGCGGGCAATCTAGACCCTACTCTACACAAAGTATAGGGGTGAATAGGGTTCCTTTACGGGTTTCACGAGGGATTCAAGGTGGTGGGGTTTGGGGTTTCCGGGCCTGGATAATTAGAACTACTTTTGGGGGTATAGTATGGGTCTATAATAATAAGGAGTCCAAAATTATAATCCGGGTAGCTATTCCGACCTACATAACAAGGTGGCCAAACAATGAAATAATGTTTTGGATCCACGTCTTGCGGCTTTAAAGTTTTGGGCTTAGGGTTGTTGAAATGTTTGCGTTTGAGGTTTGAAGCTGTCGATCAGACAGATTGGGAGTGACCGATCTGTTCTGGCACGGGCTTGGCGGCTTGGCCGCGGAGGGAAGGTTTTGAAAGCTCACTGCAACTGGTATATGTGCTTTCAGCTACACTCCAAACCCTACAAGCCCTGCACCACAAACCCCATAAACCCCAAACCCTACAAACCCTGCTCTCTAAACCCCTTATATTCCAAACCTTAAACCTTAAACCCCAAGGCCCTAAACCCCCAAACCCTGCACCCTAAACCCCTCAAATCCCGCACCTTAAACCTTAAACCCCAAGGTCCCAAAGCCCTAAACCCTGCACCCTAAACCCCTTAAGACCTAAACTCTCTATATGTATATATATATATATATGTTATATATATATATATGTTATATATATATATATATATATACCCTACACCGATGCTTCGCCTTTGTGAGTCTGCTGGGCTTAAGAGTTTAGGCCATCTTCCGACGTGGTCTGCTTGGGGGAGCGGTAATATTCTCTAGCTGAGGTATATATTTTAAGGGTTCCTCTAAGGGTTCCGTAAGGGAATTCAGGGCTATACTTTAAATCAAATTAGGGATCCTCTTGTGAATTAACGTATACTCATGAATTACGGATTTTTGGAAGGTCTGGATAAGCCCTATAAGCCTAAATCGTAAACCTCGTCTGGACAAACCCATACCCTAAGGCTCCTAAGAGGGTCCTGGGATTCCTGGGGGAGGGCTCAAGCTTTTCGGGCGTCGCTTTGGGATCTCACTAAAAGGGCCTCGGGTTACTGGAGCATGTACTCATCCTTGAAGGGTGAAGGGGTTTAGGGTTTAGGGTTTAGGGTTTAGGGTTTAGGGTTTAGGGTTTAGGGTTTAGAAGGGCTACTACAGGGGTTCTATAAGGGCTATAGAGTTTAGGGCTGAGCCATGTAATCACAGCTGCATATACCCTGGCCTTAAGGTAACACCTAAGTGGTTACTTTCGGGCCCAAGTATACGATTAGTTTATGGGTGCATGGACCCTCAGGGGAAAGTATCGCCCCCAAGGCCCCTATACCCAACACCCCGAAACCCAAAACCTCTCATGGAACCCTTCGGCGATCCCAGGTCTAATTTTCAAGCCCCTAGGTTAAAACGTTACCCTAAACCCTCAACCCTAAACTTAGGCTCAAAGCTGTAGAACCTCTTGGGCCACTTGGGGACCTTGAAGACCAAACCCTTGCGTGGGTTCGGATGCTTTGGGCTTGCGGCTTGTCAGGCGCATGAGGGTGTAGCGCTTTAGGGTCGCAGGGTTGAGAGATCGATGTTTAGGGCTCCGGGTTTCCAGGGTATAGGTTCTCTAGTGTGCTTTTTTGTCTTATATCTGGCTCGAAAATGTAGGCTTCTGGGGGAAGAGGCAAGGCTTGATAAGGGCGTTTATGGACCACTTGGACCTTCGAGCACCTGCTTTTTAGGGCTGCCAAATAAACAGTTTCTCTTCTATGTGTCCGTCATAGGTAGGATTTAAGGCTTAGGGAGTTTATAACCCTAAACCCTAAACCCTAAACCCTAAACCCTAAACCCTAAACCCGATCTAGGTTGAGGGTGGAGCTTGCGGCGTTTCCTGGCCGAAAGCTCCTCGGGTAATGGAAGCGATAGAAAAGTCTTCGCGTGGATCCGCCCCGAATTGCACAAATAGACGACTCAAGCCAGGGATTCGGCTCCAGCTCGGGGGGACGGACCTGGCTTTATGATGTGCTTCTTATACCTGTCCTGGAAAAAGTATCTTGTTTAAGGTTCAGGATGTAAGCCTAACTAACAAATTAAAGAAGTGTTTAGGGGTTGTTTGTTCACAAACAAACATAATAAGGAACCCCAAATTTCTGTTGATGATAAATATCCTGCAATGCAGGATTACCCTAAATCCTAAACCCTTAACCCCAAACCCTAAACCCCTAAACCCTAAACCCTAGTATTGGCTTTCAGAAGATGAGATGCCGGAACCGCCTCGGAAACCGCCGGAACCTCGCAGGAGAAGTGGATCTACAGTGTGTTCGTGGTTAAGGGTTCATGGGTTAGGGTTTAGGGGTTTTGGGTTTTACGGTTTAGGGGTTTGGGTTTAGCGGTTTTGGGTTTTAGGGTTTAGGGGTTTGGGTGTAGGGGTTTGGGGTTTTAGGGTTTCGGGGTTAGGGTGTAGGGGTTTGGGGTTTTAGGGTTTCGGGGTTAGGGTTTAGGGGTTGGGGTTTTAGGGTTTAGGGGTTTATACAGGGTTTAGGGTTCAGGGTTTAGGGTTTGGGCGCGTGCAGGGACTAGCACGATTTGGCCACGTCTTATGTACGAGGGCAAGTTGCGGGAGCTAATATTTCGGGTTTTGTTGTTCCGGATTTCACGGAATTGGATGGGCTATCTGCGTTGAAGCTGTGGAGGCTAACAGAGTCGAGCATACTAGGGGCTGATTACCCTAGCCCGAAAGAGGTCAACCTTTTCAATTGTGGTCGGGTTATTTCCACCCCAAAAGGCTAACGGTTACCTACTCAGCTGCTACTAAGTTGAAGGCTTCTTTATCTTAGGCCAGGAATGGTTCCTCCAAATCACTGTTCAATCCTAAGACGCACCTCCCTGAACATGGCACACTGCTACTAATAGACGGCCAGGTGTACTAGCGCAGGACAAAAGTTCGGCGCACAACATCCACTTAACCGTGGACACGAGGCCGCACCCTTCCCTCGCAGACTCCTCCCATAAGTTAGTTTCATGGCCCATGTTCTCCGCATCTCTGGGCAATGAATCTCCTTGTCACGTGTGTCTAACCGGTCACATTCATAACGACCCTAAGTACCTGGACTGGCCATACTCTACAAACCCAACTCCACGGTAGAGTGTAGGGCCTTTACCGGGCTTAGAGCTACAATAAGGGTTCTATAATGGCTCTATCAGGGTTTAGGGTCTTGGGGGTCAACGGTTCCATAATGGTTCTTTCTCTCAACTCCCTAATACCTCCACTGCAAACCCTGAGCACGCCACGTGCTGTAAGCGCGAAACACCGACTCACCATCCATGCAGCATGTTCTGCTTAAATTTATGTAGAACCCAAACACGGAACCCTAAACCCCAAATTCCTTGTTGCATCCTGACCCGAATACCCGAAGTATACACACCAGAAACCCGACCCAATGAGGCGCTAAATAGCAAGAAGCCAGCCATCACAATTGTGGGAACGGCCCACCTTCCAAACAGAACTACCTGGAGAAACCCGCTTCCTTGTCGGATCCATATAAGCCCTATGTCGGGACATAAAATGAGAACCCACCAAAAAGTTGGTTGTGGTGGATTACAGTATATTAATTATCGGTGTACGCCCGTCTCTGGTTAGTCAACTAAGTCCATGCCGTCCATGCTGCCATCCGCACGGTTTAGGGCTTACGCATAGGCTTCCTTTTGGAGATTGCCTTATAGGGTCCTAAGTATATACCACAAAAAGGAATTAAAGGAACGCCTATGGAGCCTATGGGTAAACCCTAAGCCCTAAACACTACACCCTAAAACCTAAATCCCTAAACCTAAAGTGGGAAACCTCTTCAGTGGCTTGGACGCTACGTGTGAGACTACTCAAAGACTCAAAGATAGATTTGCTTTAGTGGCCGCCCGCCTGATCCACAATCACAGAGGACCCCTGCAGTCAGTGGCTGTGGTTTCAGAGTTCGGGGTTTCAGGGCTTTGCCTTCTAAACCTATCAAGCCCGATTCGTGAAGCCCTTTACGAAATACCTGACCCTCAACCCTGAGGCCCGGGGCCCTAGATTTCAGAGTAAATGACATAGAAGACAAAGGCTGTACGCCTACTGTTGATAAAAGACCTGCATCACCTTAAGGGCCGTAAACTATGGGAAGTATGGTATACTCCTTAATATGGGAATATGGGTAATGCAGGATTTAGATCATCACCCGTTGGAATGTCAATGTAGCTATCTACTACATAGGCACATGGAGCGTTAGGGCGGGTGTCCATTGCAAGCCGAGGGGGCGACTGCCATAGGGTCTAGGGCTTGGAGTTTAAAAGTTTAGGGTTCAGGGCTTGCAAAGGTATGTCTACGGTTTATGGTCTAGGTGGACTACTGCATCTAGCCTAAAGCCCAAAATCCCTACCGTAAGCCTTAAGCTCTATCCCAACCCATCCTAGCTTTGCAAGATGCCAGCCTTGTCATCCGCAGACTCGCAGCACATGCACAGCATGGCTGTAAATCGAAAAATGCCAGAAACCGAACGAAGAGAAGAAACGCAGAAAGCACCGGCCACGTCCTCAAGAACTGAGGCCCTGTTTGTGTGAAGCTGACCAAACGTGTAGATACAGCCGCATGACGACAATGCGAAAGAACGAACGAACGCATGTCCTCCCACTCGAGCCAAAAGTTTCGATGGCGGAGAGACCGTCGTTTTTGACTGCTACCTGCATCATTGCAACCGTTCAGAGAGGGTCCGAGTAGGGATTGAGGCCCCAAGACTATACTCTCAATGGCTGTGGATAATAACACTCTCCTTTAACGGGTTCGACAGGGCTTCTATAAGGGTTCTGTAAGGGCTTTAGCGCTTCGAGTCTGGAGTTTAAGGCTCCCTGTACCTGTATAGTAGATACTTAGGCCGTAAAATACCTGTACTTGGAGGTTCATGGGTAGTTATACGTGGGTTATAAGTAGGCTAACTATAAATATAACCCATATTAGGGGACTCATAACTGATAACTGCCCATGAACCTCCAAGCACAGAAACCCCTTCAACGCATTGGGGTCATGGACAGCTAGAGAATCTAGGAGTTGGGAATCCAGGCAGAGGTAGGCACCCATTTTCCCGTGCTCCCATCGCAAAGCACAGAGGTCAAGCGGGTTAAGCTTTGGGAGAGGAGCTCCCCTAAACCCTAAACCCTAAACCGATGAACGCCAAGGGTCACTACAGTGGGGTCTCGGCTAGGGTCCTCAGCACGGTGCTTTGGGGGTTGGAGTTCTTACGTTTCGGGTTTTAGGGTTAAGGTTTCAGGGTGCAGGGTCTTTGTACCAAAACCTACACTCACTCGGCGGTCCTCATGGAAACCGTATCCCCAATATGAACTGAACTGTCGGGATTCTGATAGTGGGGCTATCTCGAAGCCTTTCATGACCCGATTGTGCATCTGTGGCAGCTTTTCGTGCAACTCGAAATTTAGATTCAGGGCTTCGGGCTTAGGGTCTATGGGCTTAGGCTGCGTGGGGCTTTCGGAGAACATCGGGACAAGAACGGCAGCTACTGCTCATCATCACTTTCGTGAATCTGCTCCTCGACCGCACTGACACACATTTAGAGTTGAGGGTTTAGGTTTGGGCAGCGAAAGGCATCTGGGTTCGAAGGTGGTTCGAGCTCATAAGGATTTCAGGGCTTGGACCTTTCATTTGGGGGTGGGGAGGAGTGGGTTGCACCCAAAGCACCCTCCAAAGCCCACCCTAACGCATGTCTTGAAGTTGGGAACCCTCAAAACTCAAAAACTGAATACGCCCAAAACCTTAACCCACATATTTGTCCTTGCATGTCCAGTATCCCAGGGGAACTAGAGGTAACGTTTTGGGCTTTTATAAGGGACAGATCATAAATACCCCAAGAAGGTTGCAGGCTATCTACTTTACTACTACTACTACTACTACTACTACTACTACTACTACTGCTACTACTACTACTACTACTACTACTACTTACTACTGCTAAGTGTCCTAGATCCGGGTAGTTCTCTAAATTAGGGTCCCTCTCAGGGTCCTCTATATACGGGTTCCGCACTATTTAGGGGACCTACAAGGGACTCTAACCCTAAACTCTGACTCTAACCCCTGAGCCCGAAACCCTAAA